>CAIGRK010403221.1:0-11657 GCA_903798315.1 Fraxinus greggii | reverse complement strand
CATGTTCTACATATACGTGATATTTTCAATTTTAATTTTGTTGAGTTTCTTTGTGCGGGAATATTAACTTTTGAAATAATCAACTTGTTATATGGAGCATTAGCGAGACAATAATATACCCCTAAAACTCTTGACTAATCCAATAAATGTTAAACTTCTTTTTTTGAATATCTATAGTTTTTACACTAATAAAAATTATTTAAAAATACAAAATTCGTGTAACTCATGTGTCAACTACTAATTTTTAATAAAAAAAATGTGAAAAGAAAACGGTAAGTGGTGGGTGAAGAAACTAAGGGAGGGGGCGGACATTTCAATGTACAAACTAACAAGTATACAACTCAGTCCCATTTATTTGTTTCTATTTCTTTTCAAAAACTCTAATTTCTATTAGATCTCCATTCCATTTTGTCTCTTCGATACAATCGGAATTTATATCACCGATGGAGACCGCCACCGTTCTCCGCTCCTTCCATTGTCAGTCCTCTCTTTACATATTTTAATTAAACGCGTACATATTGCTTCCGAATTTCAGCTTGCATTTATGATATATGTCTTTACACAGCTTTGCATTTTATTTTTTGTTCTACTATGCATGTCGTTTTATTTAGATGGTAATTATTGGCTACATAATGTTCTGGAAATTGAAAAAATAAAAACGGAGTGTGCTATATAGTTCTGATTTGATCAAGTAGCTTATGCCTGCCGTTTGAAATTTCTTTTGGCCCTTTTATTTTTATTCTGAACCATTTTAGTTGTAAACCGAAGGAAATAAATCTGAAAATGGTAATTAGTTGTAAATGGTTTTAAATTCCTTAATTAATTTGCCTTGGTAACTTTGGGATTTTGATCTGCTGAGCGAGGTGGTTCAGGTGAACTAATATATGCTAACTAATAAATAATACATAAATCAGTGAGTGCGAACTGTTAAGTTCAGAAAAATTAGTCATCATGTTCTAATTTTGTGACATATTTAAGATAAGTAATCCCCTCTGCTCTAAGTGGAATAATGTAAACATCTCGACAATTGTACCATAGTCCATGTTCTTACTGCGCAAGTGTTAATTTAAAGTTTGCCAAACTGCTGCCTACCATATTTTGGTTTTAAATATTTCTACAAGTAACTTCAAATTCACTTTTAGGTTAATTTGTAGATTGTTACTCCAACTCTTCTGAATACATGAAGGACCTGTGTAGAACATTTGACACTCGAATAAGAATACGAGGCACTTATCTAATATTTTAAAATGATGATAAGTTTAGAACATGCATCGAATACGTATAATTTTTTCTATAATTATCCAACAACAAGAAGATTGTAAATCTTATAGGATGTTCAATTTGTTGAATAACTATTTCAAATAGTTTTGAGGATGATTTTGAACCTTTAATATTAAAATATACTCCATTTAATCATGAAAAATAATTAAAGAAAAAATAATCTTTACGATGCCATGTCCACATATTAAGAATTTGAAAGTTTGACGAATCCAATGCTTAGACCCTTAACTGCATATTTAAGTCATACCATTTTTTGGAGTTTTCTATTTAATGGCCTAAAAATCAGTATATGCCTTGCAAATCCATGCTAACATACAATTTTTTTTAGTAGTTGTTTAGTTGTTTTTCTTGAAGAAAAGAAACAACAATTAACGCGAGCGTATTCATTATCTGATCAAGTAGCTAGATATTTTGAGATCTTTTTCATCAAGGTTTTCCTTGATATCCATTTAATTGGCCTTGAAGTTCTCCTATTTCTTCAATTGTATGTTGTCTAGTTAATTTTGCTTGAAAGTATCTTGATTAGATCCATGGCTCTACCAACGTTGTTGTCACAACTGAATTGGTCCAAAAAGTTTAAATTCACGTTAGCAAGTAGTGCATACCCAAATCTATATATTATCTACACTATCCTCCTCAATTGATATGGAACTGAATGTAATGAACTTCTCCATTAAAATCTATATATTATTCACCTTATCCTCCACAATTGATATATAACTGAATTTTATGAACTTCTTCACTCAATTATGTGACATACTAGTTGCATCCAATATACAGTTTATGGCCCTTTTCACAAGTCCTGGCTCACTAAGTGGGTTGCTCCATGAAGGTGTCAGGTACTACAGGTGGGGAACAAGTCAGACCCTTGGCCCTGCCAATGTAGTTGGCACTAACCAACTAACCCAAAATACTTTAGCTCATGTTAACAAGTATCAGTTACCTAAGTCCTTTTAAACCATCACAAAGTACCTTAATGATTTGGAATTACCTCTGTTGCACAAATATTTCAACTAGAGTAGCGTGTCCGTATCTGGCACATATCGGATACCGACACTCGTAGGATACTCTACCATGATTATTTTTCTTTTTTATTAGAAATATTATATATTTTTTACTCAAATTTATTCGTAAATAACAAATATGTACTTGTATTTAAAAGATTTTAACAAGAAAAATTAATAACAAGTATAAAACTAAATATATACTATAAAAAATGGAGAATTTCAAAGAATTTAATTAACATGTCGTGTCATTACTTTTTTGAAAAACTATATGTCGGTGTATCCGACAAATGTCATTTTGGTGAATCATAACAAATTACACAATCCTTTGATGTTGGACACATACGGAGTTAGGTGGGACATGGAAGTTGCAAAAATTTAGGTTATAGGATTCTGTCAAAAAATGTGTACTAAGGTCTCATCAGTATGGGGACACATCAATCAGAACAAAAATTAATTTGTTTTTAGTATGCTCCAAACATATTTTACCCGTATTTCTCATAGAATAATACTCAAAGTGGTAAATTTTAACGGAATTTTTTTTTTTTTTAAGAGAAGACATACCTTATTTCGTAATTAGCAATCTACTGGATTATGTATCAAATAATAAAAACGTTGATATGAATGAATTAGTATCAGGTAACAAGGATGGTAAACACCCCCTTTGACCAAATTATCCAATATAATGATACCCATTATATAATATGATTATATAAATGGATCGAATAAAAAAATTATCTGCTCTGATCTCGCATAAACGCTCGTTATCCTTGAATACAAACTACTGTACTTTACATGAAGTAGAAGCTTGACTATTACCATGGCCATTCAGATTCTGTCGGCACAAGTTCTCATTTGAAGTCTGTACTTGAACAACCTGGCACAACTACTATGAACAATGCATCCATTTCAAACCTAAAAAAATCTCCTTTCTATGGTGGAAAGAACATGTCAATTACAAATAAGCGGGGAGCAATAGTTGTACCATTTGTGAAGGCCTCTGAAAGTACTGGGACAGCAAAATCCAGTGGTGAGTTGTTGATTTTCTGTGTCTAAACCTAGGAATACGAAAAAGCCACCTTAATGATCTAGCTTTTATTGTTGTTATGCAACTTGAAATAAAAGTTTAGCTTTTCTTATTTGATGCAAATTCAGGTGACCCAAATAATCATCCAAATGGATCAGTGGAGAAGAAATCGTTGCCGGCAACGTTCCCCAATGGTTTTGAGGTGTCTTTAGATATACATGTTCCATTTATCCTTTTTCAGCCTGATTTGTTTGTTTTGACTTGCATCATCTGTATAGACTTAAAAAATAAAAAGCAACTAGCCTCTTGATAATTTTTTCGAACCTCCAACACTGTTCTTCAAGTAGATATATAGTTGTGGGTTGAACTATTGTAGACGTTGCTTGAATAGACATGGTTGAAACGCTGTTATTTTCTTTTGAATCTCAAAACTTTGCTTTCAAAGTACTAATAAGGAATACATTAAGTGGGCATAAATTTCTATCTTCCAAGATTTTTGAAAAATAGTTTAGATTGGGGATGTTAACGAGCCTTGTCGAGCCCGCTCGCGAGCCGAAACTTGAAGCTCGGTTCGGGCCTAGCCGAGCCGAGCCCACTCGATTTTTTTTTTTTAAATTCGTCACATTCTAACTTTTTTAAAAAAATTAAAATATTTGCTATTTATACAAATTGTAGTTTAAATAAAAGTTACAACACTCCTCATTTTTTTCGGACTTGGGACCGGTTACAATGAATGTGAACGAAGTTAAAATTGTACATGAATACTTTCAATATTGTTGAAGTAAATTGATATGAAACAAAAAATTTTATCTCCTATTTATAGCAACAAATCCGCCTTTTCTGCCTGTTAAAAAGACAGAAGGCAGTCGTAGCTGCCATAAATTTTGTAGTAAAGTAATAGCTACAGCTGCCTGCAACGTGCAGCTAGCTTGCTATCTATTGCAAGCTAGCATTTTTTTCACACTTTTTTTTTTAAATGCCCGTGTTTGGGCCGGCTCGTCACGGGCGGCTAGCTCGACGAGTCACACGAGCCAGCTCGGGCTTAGGCCGATGCCCCAAAACGAGGTTCTGCCCGAGTCGCAAGCCGGGCCCACTCGGCTTTTCCCGAGCCTAGCCTCGAGCCGTACGATCTGACGAGCCAAATTGACAACCCTTGTTCAGACGAAGATATTTTTTGTTTTATATGATATAATTTGGAGTTGAAGTATGGAAGGGTTAATATGAATTTTTGCTTGGAAACTAGATGATTCTCCTCACATGAACAATCAAATAAATATTTCTGGCCAAGAATATAGCCTTGTCCTAGGAATTTTATATTGATTGAATTTTAAGTGTTTTTGAAAACAACAAGGTAAAGCACACAATTTACTCAGGCAGAGAATTACTAGAAGTGATTTTATTCTAATAATTTGAGCTTTTGCCTTTCAGTTCTGATGTTTCTACGATAATCATATGAGGATGATTTATTTATTATTTATTTTTTTGGGTAACAAGTAAGAGTATGTTTATTTGAAAAGAAGCCAAACCTGTTGATTGTGTTCCATGTCTATGTTGTTTAAACTTCATTATCGATAAGTTCAGTAATTTTTGGTAATATGACTCCACACAACAATGCATTTCTTTCTAGATCTCTCGTGTTATGTAGTTGTCATTATGCTAGAACTTATGCCTGCAAGAAAAAACATTTGCTTGCGGGAACTTCCTTGCGTTCTAATTTTACGTGTAATAGTACTAGTGATAAGGGTGATATCTTCTTTTATTATTTATTGAAACATGACAAGCGCACTTATTTGATTTATGTCAGACACTGCTCACAGAAGTCTGTGAGGAGACAAAAGTCGCGGAGCTGAAAATTAAGGTGAATCTATTTTTCCATCAATAGCTTTGTAATTTGTTTACATTTATGTGAATGCGAATTGTTTGGTCACTCAGGAAATGTTGAATTTTAGAATATATGCCAACAATTTTGATGTGACATGATTGAGGATAAACTAAGAGAAAAACAATTTAGGTTGGGGAATGTCTTGTGCCAAAGAGACTTGAGGGATACGATTTAAGTGGAACATGATAGAAGTGGTAGATATTGACCTATGATGCACTGACGCGGACATGTATTGGATATACTAACATGCAATTTTTCAAAAAAGTACTAACACAACACGTTGATTAAATTCTTTTAAAATTTTCATTTAAATAGTATAAATTTAGNGAATATATGCCAACAATTTTGATGTGACATGATTGAGGATAAACTAAGAGAAAAACAATTTAGGTTGGGGAATGTCTTGTGCCAAAGAGACTTGAGGGATACGATTTAAGTGGAACATGATAGAAGTGGTAGATATTGACCTATGATGCACTGACGCGGACATGTATTGGATATACTAACATGCAATTTTTCAAAAAAGTACTAACACAACACGTTGATTAAATTCTTTTAAAATTTTCATTTAAATAGTATAAATTTAGTTTTATACTTGTTATTAGTTTTTTTTTATTGAACTTTTTTAAATGTACCTATTTGTTATTTAGCCCCTGTTTGATTGCCGTTATTTGGGAAAAAAATGTTTTGAATAGTGATTTTTAGGAGAATATGTGGTTAAAAAGTAGGTATAAGTTTTGGGTTTACGTGCAGAATATTTTATTGTGTGAATGTATATCTAGAAAAAAGAGTTCAAATAATGGTTGTCAAATAGGAGCTTGATAATAACTATGAGTTGAAAATATATAAAATTTTTATAAAGAAAGAAAAATAACCATGATAGAGTGTCCTAGGATTGTCGGTATCCGACACGCGTCGTAGATGGACACGAACACGTCACCCTAGTTGAGATGTCTGTTGCATATTGACCAAATATGGACTGTTATGGTCTTGAAGGATTAAGTTGAATTGGATCTTCTAGCGGATATGGTGATAGACTGAATGGAATAGCGAAGAGGTTTCATGAAACCAGCCCTAAATTTATTGGGAATAAGCGCTTTGTTTTTATTAATGTTGTAATCCATAGAGCTTGTCTTACCTGCATCATAAAGAATTCCAGAATTATGCTGGTGAACTTATCATGAAGTTGTGAAAGAGAAATAAATTTTTCGTCAGTGAACTGCATATCTGGAAGACTTTCTAAAGGTTAGTCAAGTGAGTCTAATCAGAAATGAAGCAACGAAACAGTATGCATGATTTGGCAAAAAATGTTTATTGATTACGTATTGGTGAGCTTCACTTTGCAATAATGTCAATGTCGATGATCAGCACCTTGCAATTATTGATGGTTGCCAAGTATGTTCATCTGTATCACTGTTTTATTTGACATAGAAAAGAAGCATCAAAATACAGTACATTAGTTTGTTTGTGGTGATCCTCAAGAATTGACAAGGTTTTGGTCATTGTTCCACATGGTGGTTGCTTTGTAACATTAAATTACTCACACATGATGTCCAGCTTGGGTTGTTAACCTTTATTGTATTAATGGTTCTGAAATTGCAAGATGACATCACAAACACGTTCTGACTATCCCAGTGTATTGTTTGGAAGTTCATGTTTACATGGATGTTTCTTACTTTGTAACAGTTTGGAGGCTTTCAAATGCATGTGAAGAGGAAAATTGAACCTGCACCAACTCCGGCACCAATTGTTTCTCCCACATCTGCACCACCTGTTCCAAGTGAGCCAATGAATGAATCAGCTCCTGCTGCTGCTGCTCCACCATCGCCATCAAAATCTTCTGAAGAAAAGATGAGCCCATTTACAAATGTTTCTGCAGATAAGGCAGCGAAGTTGGCTGCACTGGAGGCTTCAGGATCAAGTGGTTATGTTATCTTATCATCTCCACAGGTATGTACTGATGACCTCTTATGGCTATTTGTATGCAATGTAATATGTTTTTAGTAACTCTCTGCAAATTCCCCTTTTTAGGTTGGTTCATTCCGAAGGGCCAGGACTTTGAAAGGAAAGAAGCAACCTCCTGCTTGTAAAGAGGTACTGCCTTACAATAGATTTTCCTTTCTCTTCTCTATTTCCATTCTCATTTATCTGTCTTTTTGCTTCTATATTTTGGACGAAGGCATATAACACTTCTTGGACCAACTTTTGCCTTTAAATTATAGATGTCTGTTCCAATTACTGCATTCTTTATTTCAAACATTCATGCATATGTAAGCACTTGAAGCAGCCAAATGTTAGAAGCATTTTCTCAAAAAGTGATTTTTTTTGTTTAGTTATTTTTTGGCTTGTTACTCTAGTTGTGAAAATTCCTGACATTTTTCGCCCAATCGCACCTCAACCCTCTTCCCACCCACAACCCTAAAGGAAAAAGAAAAAAGAGAATACCCATTCTTTTCGAGTTGATCATGATTCACCTCTGTACTTTCATCTTTCAGCAATAAGGTAGATGGTGCTTCTTTATGAATCAGTTTTTCATTGACCATTTACTACGGTGGTATCATCTGGCTGTACTGTAAAATGCTTCCAATTAATATTATAATACGTCTCTTCAAGTGATGGTACTCAAATTAGTGTAGTGATTTGAAGGACCTTTTCTTATGCACAGGGTGATGTTATCAAAGAAGGACAAATAGTAGGCTTTTTGGATCAGTTTGGCACCGAACTTCCAGTCAAAGTGAGCCTCTGTTCTAGTTTTCTTCTAATATAACTCTGCTTTCATGATGACCCGATTATGATTTCTGCTCCTTTATATTGGACCCGAAATTATCTCTGAGAAGTCAGATGTTGCTGGAGAAGTCCTGAAGCTCCTTTATAACGATGGAGGTATGATGTCGTGGATACGTTTGATTTTTAATATATGTACTATCATGTGAGATTTTGGGCATTCTTTTTCACGGACCCCATTGTAGGAAAATTTGATGAGAATAGGATCGAACATATACTTCATTTTATATTTCACTAAAAACAAGAAAATACGGGTCATTACAAGACAAATAATTGCCTCCATAAATTTGTCCCTTGTTTCAAACAAAAAATTCCTCTACTTAAGAAGTTAATGTAGTTTTTTGAATTCTAGGTAAATAAATAATTTATGGAACTTTTTTGTTATTTATGTGCTGTTCAATCTTCAGAATTGGATTGAAAATTCTCTAGATTTACTTTCAAATGCGCTTGGCTAAGAGAAATGGGAGTGGTTAAATTTAGAAGACTCCATGTTCATATATGAATACTAGGATTATGGGAGATTCACTGGGCTACAGTGCTTGTACCTATTAAATTAATGCAAGCTAGATACAGTTCCCTATGTGCTAAATATATATTTCTTTTCAATTGTTGTCTGGCAAAAAAATTAACCTACTAGGAAGAACGTGTAATGTTTAGACAAAATATTTTATAATTTCCTTTCAATAAGGAATTATCAAGGACCCTGCTGAGAAAAGTCATTTGTTACTTCCAGGGCTTCGATTTTTATAGCATTTCAAGCGATTTCTTCATGGTGCTTTTCAAATATATTGTAAACTTCATTTTTTTCTAGGGTAATATCAGAAATCAGAATGTATGCCAGTGGATAAATAATTTTGATTCAAAATGACTTCATAATTAGACAAAGTTGGAAGTATGAAATGCAAGTGCTTATTAAGGGTGTGTTTGAACCATATTATTTTGGAAGAATATATTCTGGAATAGTAGATAGATTGATGGAGAATGTGTGGCTGAAAAATAAGGAGAAATTATTGATACGATGAAAAATATTATTTTATTGAAGAATGTATGTTTAAAATTGAGTAGAAGAGTGAGAATGAAAATTTTAATATGTACCAAACAGGGGCTAAGTTTTAAATTTCTCTCTGTATTTGATTTGCTTTCCTCTTTGTTTCTCACCCCGTTTGTTTAAATGCTTACAACTAATATCTGTTTGAACTTATGTACACCATCATCTTACACATTATGTTTTCACTTTTTATTGGGTTGTAATACATATGGTTTCTAATACCTCGAGTTGACTTGCAGAAAAAAATCTTTCTAGGTTGGTCTTGTGTTTCCAAAACTTCTCCTCCTTAAATCTGTAATATCTTCTGCCTTTTGTCTTGAATCCCATCTGATCTTATGAACATTCGAATAGTTCACGTTTCTGCTCGCTACGATTTAAATTTTTACCAGTGCCGGCCACTCGGGGATTGGGTGGCCCAGCCCTGATTTACACCAATGGTTATGTTGTGGGATTAAATCATTTTTCAGTGTATCATAGCAGACCAAAATTGTCATCTTTCACCTTGATATGGTTCATTAAAATAGTGAAGGGAAGGCATGACCTGAATGAGTTATCTGCTTTTTGCTTATGTGTGGGCTTTCAAGTTGACTGAATGTATCTGCTGATTGCTTAAATTTACTTGATTTACAGAAGCTGTTGGTTATGGAGATCCCCTGGTAGCTGTCTTGCCATCATTTCACGGTATTGAATAAAATCACCTGGAGCAGTGATTTTCATTAGAATTTCTGGGATTATTAAGCTTGCTAAGTGCATGCTTTTCTTCTTATTTTTCTCTACACCTTCTTGAGCTATTGCCCTGTAATTTAGGCCCTTTTGTAGCTGATGTGAACTTGCACTGTTTGTCAGTTAATTTGAATTTAGAGAGAACCGATTTTAAGAGCAAAATTAATCCATACAAGTTATGATGCAAAATATCATCTAAATGTCAACTTTTAGATGAGAATTCTTTACATGAACTCTATTAACTAAAAATCGTTGTCTTTTGTTCTGTAGTTTGTGAAGGCTAATATAGTTACGGAAGATTCAAACCAGTCGAGTTTTTTTTCCAATTTCATTTGACTTATATTATTACTTGGAATATTGTCCAGCTGTGAGGGTATGGGACTGGCTTTTTCCAATTTTCTAGCTAGATTCTCCGTGGAGGGTGAGCTGTGAGCACAATAATTGAAAAGAGGAACTTGACCCTCGATTTTGTGATGTTACTGGTATTAACACTGAAAAAACGAAGTGTTAGACATCTGGAGTTAGATTAGGAATATTAAGTAGGACGAGATGCTCGGCTCGGCTCGCTTGCTTGTCGAGTCGTGATCAGGCCATTCGAGTTCCACGTTGGCTTGCGTATGATCCCAATTGCTCATGGGTTGAACCATACTTGTTGAGTGAGCTAGTTTACAAAGAGAGCTAAGGGTCCGTTTGATTACAATGGTGGAAAATAGGCAGAAAGAAAATGAATTTTAGAGAAAATAATTGCCTATAACTTGTTTTCCAGGAAATTGTTAATTACATGTGTTTGATTAGTATAATTTTTCACCCGAAAATTTTTAAAATTTTGGATCTTTTTGTGATCGTTTGGCTTTGTTTTACACTGAAATTGTCCATTAAAGTGATATTTTTTTCCACAATTGGTTATAAAATTTGTTTCCATTGCCAAAAAATAAAAACAATATATATATATTTCTTAAAAAATNAGAGAAAGTAATTATTTAGAACTTGTTTTCCAGGGAATTGTTAATTAAGTGTGTTTGATTGGTATAATTTTTCACCCGAAAAATTTTAAAATTTTGGATCTTTTTGTGTTCGTTTGGTTTTGTTTTACACTGAAATTGTCCATTAAAGTGATAATTTTTTCCACAATTGGTTATAAAATTTGTTTCCATTGCCAAAAAATAAAAACAATATATATATATTTCTTAAAAAATTATTTTTTCATCAAAGTTTAGTGTTTGTTTTGCTTTGTTTTACATGATTGCTTAAAAAAAAAAAAGCCTAGTGGAAAATGGTTTCCTTCATTTAGTGGATTGGTGCACGTGTGGAGGGGGATAAGGAAATTCATTTTTCAAGGCAAATAAAAGCCATCGAATAATCATTTTCATGTTCCATTTTCTATGAAAAAAATGGGCTATCAAACATAGCCTAAGTAGAATAAGCGGTAAGCGAGTCAAGCAGTTTGGTTGGTCCATTTTAATACTCCTAAGTTTGATGCAATCCGTTCTCATAAATATGGTTGCTTGGCTCACTCTATTTAACACACTTAAATTAGATTTCAAATTTTCTTCCCATAAATTTTCAGCAATATTTGTTTGTATTTTTTGTATTAGACTATTGAAGATCAAATAACGGGTACCATTTGAGTAGGGGTCAATTTCGACAAGAATCATGCTTCATGTACGGGAGCAGTTTTCACAGAAAATTAATGGAATACTCACATGTGTGGGTTCCGTGTATAATATATATATATATATTTTAATACATGGTAGGGTCTATTCATGTGAGTATTCTGATGAGTCCCAGTGAAAATAATTTCTGTAAATGGAGAGTAATTGTTTCGACAATACCAAAAATGTAAGGGCTACTAAAAATTTAGGGCATGTTCTTTTTATAATTTTCAAGCCATTTTTTGTTTTCGATTTT
>CAIGRK010403177.1:0-15036 GCA_903798315.1 Fraxinus greggii | reverse complement strand
GTCATCCCAACTAATTTCAACGTTATAAGTTCATTTGTGTGGTCAAATTTTACAAAATTAATTTTTAAGTTGCATTTAGGACATCAACAGATTTGTTCGATGGTTGAAATGGCAAAAAATTCATGCAAAATTTTCAGATTTTAGATCAAACTTCAAGAGGATCTTTATATTATTTGAAAGATCTCAAGAAGATCTATCCAACCTACCAAATGAGAAGTATGAAACACTGTAGAAAAAGTTATCACGTGATGAAGTTTCGGATTTTACAATTTTTCATGCAAAAATTTAGATTTTCATCCAAACTTAAGTCCAAAATCACATCACAATTTCTTTGTTTTAAGTCCAAAATTTAAGTTTTTTTTATATTATTGGAAAGTTCGGTGAAATACCTTTCTAACCATATTAATATTATTGCATGAAAATCAACGAATAAAATGCAATAAATTTTTTAAGTTTCAACAAAATCGACTAGGATTTCAATTTTCTCCCAAATGCAATAACGAAAAATTGATAAAACTTTGCAGGTGAATTCTAAAGCATATTATATACATTATTTCCAAATTTCATTAATTCTAGACATGTATATTAAAAGATGTCATTAAAGATCATATAAAGATTCAAAACTTTGCATACAATATTCATAACTCTATTATATCATGTAATAGCATATATTACTGCAAGGAATTCAACCTTATGACTTTGATACCAATGTAGGAATTCGCATCATGCATAATCATGAATTACACGTCAAGAATCCTTACTAGAAATGATTAATTCAAAAATCTTTTGAATTGTTGATCACCTTGCTTTTCAATTATGTAATTATTGCTGTTGTAGATCAAAATCATCCAAGGAAATGGACACAATGCAAAAGGAGAAAAATGGACCAAATTGTACAAAATTGTGAAGTTGAGGACCAAAGTTTATAAGTCCCAAAAGTTAAGGGACCTTGGATGCAATTTATGAAGAGCATGATTGATATGAAAGTCAAAATTTGAAGATCAAATTGTACAAGATCAAAGTTAAGGGACCTGAGGTACAATTATCTGGGAGACTTGGCTGCAAAATAAACCAATGTTGGGTTTTTTTGGCAGAGTTTTGGCGCTAGGCCGAGGGTTTAATTAAAAAGGAAACTTGGGGCCCGTTTTAATCGCTTTTCAAAACTCTGGGGACTTGTGTTTTAATTTTTCTAGGTTTTAAAGTTTATAAACGGGGCAGCAGCTTTACTCTGTATTCTGCTTCCTTTCTTTTCTTTTGTTTTTCATTTTCTTTGCTCTTCTTTTTCCTTTGATTTTCTTTTATTTTTCCTTATATTTTTCTTGATATTTTGCAAGTAAAATTTAGAGCAAAAAGAGAATACATCAACGAACAAGGAGAAATATTTGGCGAAAGTCAAGACCAAGCTCAAAAAAATTTTTTTTTTTTTATCTATAACCTTATATTTTCTCTATTGTTTTGTCATATTTATAATGTATTGCTATAAATATTCTCCATTTTTTTAATTGTTTAACATGGGCTAAATATTTACGTTGGGATTTATGAAATTGTACATAACCTTAATTAATTTTAAGATTTGCTTTTAAATGTTTTACTATTGTTATTTATGTGGTCAATAGATGATTATGTTTAGTGATTTATACATCGTTTGAAAGAAGATTCTGCATTTTAGATCAAATAGTAGAAACCTTAAATTCTTATAGGAGATAGTGATATACTCATAACCCTAGATTACCCATTGAACAATTTTGAAAAAAATTAATGAGGTGATTTGGTTTTAATCGACATATAGATATATTAGGTTAAATTCGCTCGAGAGGGGTTAATTAACTATAATTGAAAAATCGGATCTAAAATGGTAAATGAGTAATTTGTTAATTGGTTTGTGGAAAAATTGATTAGATGACGATTAAACGAAACCATAAATCACAACCATGTTTTCCTTCGAAATTTTTCAATTTTTTATGTTTTCTTATTTTGAAGATTTTTATTTATTTTCCAAAATCAAATTTTTTATTATGTGTGTGTTTCGTTTTTAAAATTATATTGATTAAAATTGTGTAATCAAAATAAACATTTCTTGAGAGATTGGCAATTCGGACTCAAAATGCTCAATTTATTACTTAAACGCGATCAGTACACTTTCAATTTGTACTTTTATAGCGAGAAATTATTACCACATTTTAAGTACCTTATTTTGTGAGTTTTCATGTCTAGTGATTTTAGGACTTTCCCAATTTTGGTTTATTTTCACAAAGGTATTTCACCATTTTATTGTCATCTTTTCTCTTTCATCATTCAATTCAAAGTGACGAAAATTATTTAAAGATTTTGGAAGTGGATTGAAGTTCAGGGAAGTTTTAGATTTGAATTCTATTCAAACCACTCCTCCAAATTCACTTTAATGAAATATGGGTTAGGTCACCCACTTGGGCAATCCATGACCCGTATTTTCCAGCAGTAGTAGTTGTGAATAAAATGTAACCTAAGCCCAAACTATTAGCGGTACATAAAATAACTATGAGAATCATTCCGACTCTTCTGCACAGCCGCTAGCTATTGCGACTAGACAGATTTTGCTTCGTCTAGTTTACATATGGAACTAGGGATTGCAAAATGACTCGTCGGCTCGGGCCGCCCGTGACTCGACCCGGAAAGGCCCGAGCAGAGCCGGCTTGTGGCTCGAAACCACTAGCCAAGGCTCAAGCCGAGCCCCATTTTGAGGCAAAGGCTAGAGCCTGAGCCAGCCCGTGTCACGAGCCATGGACGAGCCAAGCCAACTTAGCCACGTTCAAAAAAAAAATAATTTAGCTGCCTGTGTTATGTTTGAATATTTAAAAGAAAAAAAGTAAAGCAAAAAAGGCTCAGGTCGAGCCTAAAATTTTTTGCCGAGCTTCAGCTTGGCGGCTCGAGCTCAAAAAAGCTCGAACCATTTTTACTCGAGTCGAGCCCGATTTTCGAGTTTCGGCTCGTGACTCAACTCGTTGACACCCTACATGGAATAAGGTAAACATGAGGAATGACATAATGCAATTTAAAACGAGTTTTAGAGATTTTTTGAAAAAAAAAAAAAAGTGATTAAAAAATAACGGAAAATTATTAAAAAAAAATTATATATGATTAAAATTGAGTACAGAAGAAAAATAATTTTCAAAAAACCACTTCAAAATAGCTTAACACATTATACCACATTTTAAAAGGAAAAGAGAAGTAACAAAATCGAAAAGATTATGGAATGCAATAAAAAGATGTGGATTTTTGGGTTCCTTCCTTCCTTTTTTCCCCTCTTAAAGAGATCAAAGATTTCACCCCTTCCAAAAAGGAGACTCGTACTCGGTCCCATCTGATTAGTAAGGCTTCGTCTGTGGGGGTTTTCGTGTTGGAGACACATCAATGACATAAATAACCACCCACAATTACAAGATAAAATCCTATCAAGGCGACAAGAATAAATAAATTCCTTTATAGTCTGGAAAACTATCCTCATTAGAGAAGTTCGATACAGGTTGAAAAGGTAAATTCTTAACATATATCACAAGATCGAAGGGACCATTATCTAGTTATACGTCCCAAAATCAATCATCCACACACCATCCATTTGGCTTTCTTGGGTTCTTTTCTCATCAACGCAGCCCAAAGTTGGAGCACTAGCAAAAGATGGTTGATCCTGATTGCAAAAAGGTCTCAATTCTACAAGTGTGGGTACAATGCCCTCATAAGAGGCATGTAATAATTTAGAGCTGAAATAAACTGAGATGATACAGTTTCTAGCTTGATGAAAATTACGAAATGAGAAGCTAAGGAAAACTGTCTAGGTACAGCCCTTTCCCAAGCAACTGAAAATTTCTAATTGCAAGCTGCACAATACTAATGTTGTGGAAACTATTATCGTTCAACAGCTCTCAAAAGCATAAAGAGGCTCGTCACCAATAGTCTAACCTTAAGAAACACTGGCAGCCTCGGTGTCTCGTACGAATGCCTCCCCTGACCAGTGCAAGGCCCTGCCTCCATGCTCCTCCAAATCTCACCTATTCAATGATCTTTAAAGTCACCCAGGAACGAGTTATTATATCACCTACCCTAATATTATTTATTTAACTAAAGGTAATTAGCCTTCTCTGACCATCACTTTCACACTGAAGCTCAAAAGCCTTTACCCCTTCGACAAACATTCATATACTTTTCTCGTTCAAGCACGTAGTTAAAAGATGGATCCATAAGTCAAGGGAGGATGATTCTCACATGAGAAACAAACTTAAGATAGACATGGTAGTTTCTCAAAATCATATTCTGCAAAAATCTGAACTGCCACAGATCATGGAAAGAAGATAAGGAAGCACTAAATAGCAGCAACAATGTACTTGTATGCTATCAACATGACACCATTGTCATGTCTGGTTAGACGGTTGGGGTAGTATTAAAAAACAAAAGAAACCAAAAGTACTGGGCACCAAACATATCCCTGTCCATGTACAAGGATTCTCATAGTAACTTAGAGCAGGCACATGCTTTTCTTCTATATCTAGGCAGTGGGGGTAAACCCACCCCATAGCATCATAGACTATGACCCACAGTGCACCTAGTATTTCACCAGGTGATAAATAACTTGAGCCAGAATTAAAAATAAATTAAAAATAAAGGTACAAGTAAGAGCTAGATTGAAATAACTTGCATCTATCAAACTCAAAATGTTGGCATGAAATAATAGGAAAGCAACAATTTTCTTTTAAGAGATGTGGAAACACAATATCCTGATTGTTTACAACTGGTACACAGCAGCAAAGCAGCAACAATTATTACATACCATATCAATCCAACATATCACAAGGAAATGAAAAGATGCATGTCTAACCAGCCAAAAATGCCTGCATCAAGAATAGAGCCACCTGTCAGTTTGATAGCATGGCTCCTTTCCAAATCTTCATTCATGGAAACTAAATGTTAGTTTTATTTCTGCAATACAACCAGTATGGAAATTATGGTCACAGAACATGTAGATAAGGTTGATAAGTTAGTTAGTTAGTCACCTTTAAATTGAGCTTCATAAAACAATTTTTGAGGAATCTAATAAGATCGAGAACAACAATATAGAGACAGCTATTAGGCTAATTTTAGTTGGTCACTTCACAAACCTTCATTTCCCCTTTGAACACTAAAGTTTAGAAGGGCGGCAACAAATGGGATAAGCATAACCAAAATCCATATTAGAAAAGCTACTGAATGTACCAACCTATTCATTTCCAATACAATTTTCTTTCCATGCATATTCTTTATCAATATCTTTTCACCTTCAAATTGCACTCATAGTCTCACTCAGCTATTCTCATTTGAACTGTAAAAAATTATCTGAAATGTCTGTTTCTTAAATTCGTCTCCCCCTGTGAATATCTCCTCTCCTGTTTGCACTTAATTCCCATATAACTACTTTTCAAACATTTTTTAAAATCGATGTCAATGAAGAACTCAAAATAAACAATTTGGCAAGCAACAGACTCAAGAACTCAATTTATTTATTTACTTTTTGCTTGAATAGTTGTTAAATTAACAACCCAGATACATACGTTCATTAAATAAATCAAAAGGCTGTTTGCCCAGTTTCTTTCCTTCAAAATACCAAAGAGAAATTAAACCAACAGATAGCCACAAGAACAACGGATCCAGCAATATAAATATCACCTAACCTAAAGCAAAGCGAAATAATTGAACCGATTAATGCCAAAAGAAGATCCACCTTGAATCTAATGGGAAGAAGAACTGGGGGGTTTAGAATCAGAGGTGTTTTTGGGTGAAATGTAATCTGGAGGAGAGTAGACAAGAGCGGCGATCATAGCTCCAGGAAGCACGCCGTACTGAGCCACCTTCGCTAGTTTTGTAACCAGCGGTTCTCCCTTCAATACGCCCAACATCATCAATTTCTTCTCTTCTTCCTCTCAGCTCTGAGAAATATTGAGAATATCTTTGCTGCTCTCGAAGCCTCCTGTAATCGGATTAAAAAAGTTCGGGTTAAATATCCGAATGACCATTAAAGTTTACATAAAATTTCCAGTGGGTCACTAAACTTTGAAAGTTTCACCATTAATCGCTGAAGTTTTTATTATGTAATTGTATCCATCCCTTTCCCAACAATAGTTATAAGAATGACATGACAAACGGAATGGCATAAGTTGCACACTATTATCATCATACACTTCAAAAGGAAAGAATGAAAATGCGGACCAAAATCGATCCAGTCCAAATATGTGCCCCTCCCGCAACAAACCCTAAATCCCCTCTCCAAAATCCACAATAACCAAACCCAATTCACGATTTGGAATCTATGGTGTACAAAGATTTAGTTTAGACCTTATCATCATACACTTCAAAAGGAAAGAATGAAAATGCATGATCAAAATCGATCCAGTCCAAATATGTGCCCCTCCCGCAACAAACCCTAAATCCCCTCTCCAAAATACACAATAACCAAACCCAATTCATGATTTGGAATCTATGGTGTACAAAGATTTAGTTTAGACATCTTCATGTTGCCTCCAATTCATTTTGTATCCATTTGTATACAAAGTGTTTTAGAGAAGATGAATATTAATTTGTCACATTTTGGCACAGTGCACTTGAGAATATTGAACTCCATTTTGGCACCATTAATGGTCATGTTTGTCTTCTTCCCCTTTATACAATCAATACAAGACTCAAAATCAGTAAAGTCGAAGTTGGTAAAACTCCATCATTTACTAATTCTATAAGTCTCTATATGGGGATATTTCCCACTCTCATGTGTCATAATTTAGATGAATTCTCTTTAACCTTACAACGCTTATTTCCAATACTACTACTATTATTCAGGTCAGAATAGTTGCATTCATATGTGGAATCCAAATCAAATTTATGGAATCCAAATCAAATTTATGTAAATTATCAACCAAAACACCATGTCCAGCAACAATTGAATTTTGAAATAAACTAAAACTTTCAAATACAAATTTAAAACCTAATGGTACTAGTTTTGAAACAAAAACTCGATATTTAAAATTAATCTAAAGGTTCTCACGCCTTCAACAGTTGATCCCAATCTATTTCCAAATAGATAAATTGCTCATTTGATTGTGAGCCCTTTATATTATTGGTAATGTGAATTGTAGTAAATGGTTTGGAACATTAACAAAATGAGATTATGACATACAAATGAGACAAGAGTACCTTTATTTTTGAATCATTTATTATATTTGAAATAGCCCTTCATATACCCATTCTTCTTGCAAAAGAAACAAACATCCTTATTATTCTTTTACTTCATTGGCATTTTGTTCTTCATTTTATAATTGCATTTTCCCTTGTTCTCATTTCATTTATCGTGAGTTGTTAGATGAGCACTTTCCAACTTCTGAAGCTTTAGCCTCTCCTTCTTTTGAATACACATCGTCAAGAGTTCATTCACGGTTCATTTTTTTCTTATATATGTTATATGATATTTTAAATGGACCAACTCCATAGGAAGATAGTTTAGAATGAGATGAGTAAGGAATTACTCGAAAATCTCTATCTTGAGGAATTTAAGACGGGCATCAATATCTCTCATTTTTATTATGTGCTTTGTTCAATTAAAACTCACAAACGTACAGAATCGTTGACAAGTAATAGAATTAGTGTGTCAAGAGTATCATTCCACATGGAATAAATTCTAATTCAAGTATATTAATTTTGTATGAAATTCGAAATGTGTAACATAAGAGAGTTTTTTTTGTAATTATTTTAAATTAATCTACAAAATATTGAAAAACTAAGGTTTATATTAAATTATGGATGATTGCATTGGAATTGATGTCCTTCTATTGCTATCTATTTCAATTCTCAATTATATAATTTAGTTCCGTTCACACGTTCTTAACAATCGATGAAATTAATGTATTTAACTTTTTTTGCTAAATAAATTAATTATGTTATAATCACAACTTGAGACTATTTCTAGCATGAATTCGAATTATTATAATAAATGAAATTTTAGATTATTTATATGATTGCAGAAGTGATAAATGTTATTCGTAACACCTATTGCACATATGTTAATTTTGTCGTGTTTTAAAATTATTGTGAGTATCCCAACTTTACAACAAGTAACTAATTATCTCATTGCTAATTATGCAATTAAATAACACAATGGATACGTAAAATTAATTTAAAAAATGCAATAAATACTAAAATATTAGTATTGAATTAAAATAAATAAACAATAGAATCCATTTTCATCCAATATAAAAATGGATCTAGTTTAATATAGTTTCATATAGATTACAAGAAGAACAACGAAAATATATCATTCGGGGTCATAAAATAATACAAAAAATGTTAATCTTTAAACAGATAATTGCAGCGATGCCCTTGAATTTTCATCCCTAAGTAGCCTTCTGCATTTTGGTTATAATTTTCTCTTTCGATATCTGATTGAGGTGAGCAAAAATACGTTGAAAAGCTAACGAAAAAGGATACAATTCTTCTACAAATAGTATTTCTACAATTCGAACGTTTGCTATTCGAAAAATTGATCTCAATCTGAAACATAACTTTTTCGGTTGAAAATTAATTTATGGGTGCTTTGACTATATTTCACTCATTTGACTTCTAATTACGTCCAATTGATTCAACGTGATCTTTAATCATCATTTTGTGATTCGGATTAACTATTGAATATTTGCACTTTGATTTTTGAACTTTGAATTTCTTCATTTTTCGCCATTTTTTCGTTCGTTTCTTCCAGTTTCACTTTCAATCATCAAGCAAATAAGATAAATACAAAATTAAGCGATAATTCATCTAAATAACTAATAAATATTCCAATTTAGTGGTCTAAATAGGTAAAAAAAAAATACACTTATCTAACACCCCTTAAATTTGAACATTTGTTTGTTCTCAAACAAAATTATGACCTAACTTAAACAAAAATTTTTAAACAAGTATGGTTTAAAAACTATGTATTAAAAACTATGAAATGCTTCAAAATCGCATCTCTAAAATTAATTTTTACTCGTCAAATGCAAAACTGATATGTGTGTAAAAATTCATGTCAAGCATCATAATTTCATAAAGTAATTCAAATCTCTATCCTTAATTGTCAAATTTATCATTTCTACTCTCATGAGATACATACCTCCAAAATTATTCTTTTAACTCTTTTTTCAAAGTGTGATCTAAGGTTGAATTTATATACTAGTCCTCACCCTCTCTAATTTGATTAGACTTTAGTAATTGCAACTCAACACATCAACAAGTGAGATTTCTCTTTAGTTTTAATTGCTTTAACTTCGAAAAATCATTTATGCTGTTAACTACTTGTCAAAGGTCTAATTCTTAAAAAAAAAAAAGAAGAAGAAGAAGTGCTTGTTAGTACGTTAACACACACACACATACTCTCTCTCTCTCTCTCTCTCTCTCTCTCTCTCTCTCTATGTACAAATTTCTCTCCATTAAGTTTTCTCTATAACCAATGTAGCGAGGTTCTGGTCAATGACTCTCAAGTCATATGACTGTGACACCAAATTTCAGATATTCTTACAGGTTTAATCACTCAAATCATAAAAGGTATAAAGAGACATTTTAGTATAAGGTATTCTTTTGTTATGATTACTGCACTCATTCTCCAAAATCGATCCTTAATTTAATATTTTCACCTAAATTTCATCTTATTGACTTTAGACAATCCACAAAAATTTTAACGTACATGAAATCCGCGTTTATCTTAATGTCTCCTTACAACAACTCAATCGCCTCCAAACTATTCTAAAATTGGTTCAACGATGTATAATTTAGTGTTTCTTTGGATTTAGCATCAATGGTCCACTATGTTTAACTTGTTCAAATTTTGAATCAAACTAATCTTTAATGATGCAAAACATAAATCTAGTGCTAAAAAATATCAAGTTTCACATTTATAAGCATAAATCAACCCCAATATGCAACTTTTTTCACAATTTATAAACTAACACATGATTCCAAAGATATGCATCATAATAAACAAAATTATATAATCCAAAAAAAGCACAAAAGAGCAAAAATGATGCAGGAAATAAATAAATCTTTCTGCACACAAACAAGCACACAAAACAGTATAAACAGATAACAAACTCGATGTTTTTCATTCCCAAACTTATAACAAACATTGCTCTCGGTGTCTAAAATTATAACAAGTAAAATATAAAAATTAATAGCAAATAAGAGAACTAAGTACTCACAGTATATAAATTTGCAGATGATGGATAGACTGCTATGACAGTGTTAGATCACTTGCTATATCTTTTCCTTTCTCCAGTGTGTTTAGGTATTATGTCTCTTCAAAATAATTAGAAATTAATCATAACCTAGAACAATTTATAATAAACTCGAATACAATTTAAAGGAAAATATGGGGATGAAGATACCTTATACTAATTAAAAGCAATAAAGATTACTAAATCACTAAAAGCAATGAAATTTACTATTCCTATATTCAAGAAAGTAAAATAAATAAAATCGAAGAAAATTGTGTTGCATCCCAAGAACTTTTGTTTATAGTCATTATCTTGATTTTGACAATTTAAATCATGTAATTCTAAAGAAAGCTTTAGATACTTGCTTAGTTTACTTATTTTGATTTTAGTCCACCTTTTATTCATTCTCCAAATCTTTACGTTGCCTCTTTTAATGTGATATGACTTGCATATTCTATCCAATTCAAAAATCAACTTTGTAGACTTCTTTAACCTCTTTCGGGCATATCACAAATTCAATTAGTGGACAATTGATAAAGTCGAAAGAAATGTGTTAATTTCATCTTCATGAATTGCCACTATTTCAATTGTTTCTTTGTAATTAATTTTTCATACTCTTTATGTCATTCTTCAATAATTGGTATCTCCTGGGGTTGAATGGTCGATTCACTGTCTAAAATCATGGGCAATTACAATTCTTTCCTTTCGGCCTTTTTCAAGTGGATTATATCCCAACCTTTTGAATTCACTCCAGAATGCAGAATCTTCCACGCGTATTTTACTTTCTTCCAACATGGCAAGTTTATTATAATATTTTGTAAGTACATCCTCGTTCAACTGAGAACGACCACTCCAATAAGTATGATGTCGTTGTCCCTATTTGTAGATACATACTCGCCCTTAGACATTTAGCCTTCATCAAATTTGTCAATTGCTGGGTTTTCAACATCTTAAATATTGTTTAAAACACATAAGTTTGAACATAAAGGATTGTAGTGTGTATACAAGCACTTTCTAGTATAAAGCATCTTATAACAAATTTCACAATTTATGTCTACTACAAGCATATCCTCATCATCCACGTCGAGCTTAATTATTGCAACTTTTTGGCTCCCTTGCTATTGTCAGAATAATGCTCCTGCGCTTACTATTTATTAGTACCAGAAGGAATACCAAACACGAGAAATCAAGTTAGGTAGCCAAGATTAACAACAATCTTGTTTGAGCCCCATTTTGATAGAGAAAATGCATTTTTAAATAGTGATTTTTGGAGAATGTGTGGTTAAAAATGAAAAAAAATTAATTTACGTGTAATATTATTTTATTGGAGAATATATGGTTGAAAATAAATTTTGAAAAAAATGAATTTTTGATGAATGGGGCTAAAAAAAGGCTAAAAAAATAAAAAATTCGAATCATATATAAACTAATAAACTCAAATTAAATATTTTATTCATCGATAATGTCGTCGAAAACTTGTTAAATCAAACTCGCAAGTGTACGTAATCGTTGACAAGAAATAAAATTAGTGAGTTGAGAGTATCATTCCACATGTAATAAATTTTAATTTCAGTGTACTAATGTTGATTCGAGATATATAACCCAAGAGAGTTTTTGATTTGTTATTATTCTAAATTAATTTAAAAAATATTGAAGAACTAAGTTTTGTATCAAATTATGGAAAATTGTATAGAATTTAGAGTTTGTCTATTGCTATTTATTACAATTCTCAATTATGTAATTTAGGTCAGTTCATACGTTCTTGACAATTAATAAAGCTTATGTATTTAACTTTCTTTTTCAAGGTTAATTAATTCTATTGTAATCATGACCAAAGTATATTCTTATAATGAATTCAAATGATTAGAGTTTATTAAATTTTAGATTATTTATACGATTGCATACGTGGTAAATGTTATTCCTAACATTTATTGCACATATGTTAATTTTGTTACATTCTAAATTTTTTGTGATTTTCACACACCACCACAAGCAATTAATTATCTAATTGTTAGCTATGCAATTAAACAATACGATGAGTATGTAAAATTAATCAAGAATTGCAAAAAAAAAAAATATATATATATATATATAGACACACACACACACACACACTAAACTGCTAGTTTTGAGTTAAAATAAATAAACAATAGAATTCATCTTCATCCAATATAAATATAAATCTAGCCTAGCATGACTTCGTATAAATTACAAGAATAATAATGAAAATATCATCTGATCATGAAATAATACAAAAGAAGTAATTTCAAGGTTGAATTCTTCAATTTCTTCGTGTAATTGGCCTTCAATTCTTGCCCGAGCTTAATCTCATATTTCAAAAGTGACGAATTGACGAAAATTTAGGTCAAAATGGTGTAAAATTTCAAACCAAAAAGAGTTTCACGTCAAATAGGTAATTGTAGCGAAGTCCCTGAATTTTCTTTATGTGGTTTGCATCATTGAGCTATTTAGCTTTTGGGAGATTTTTCACCAAGCCAGAGTGCCCACGACAGCTACAATCTAGTGCGCACGCCAATTTGCATGGTTTCGTTGATGAACAACCTTCGATATTTTGGTCATAAATTTCTCTCTCAATATTCGATTGAGGTGATTCAAAGTGTGTTGGAAAGCTAACTCAAAGAGATACAAAAAATGTTTATCCAATTCGAACGTTTGATATCCAAAGAATGGGTCGCAATCTAAGACTAAAAATTCGAAATATAACTTTTTCGGGTGAAAATTGATTTATGAGAGTACTTTGACAATATTTCACTCATCTGATTTCTAATTGTATCCAATTGTTCCTGTGTGATCTTCAACCATCATTTTGTGGTTCAAATTAACTATTGGACGTTTGCACTTTTCTTCATTTTTGCCCTTTTTCGTTTCTTCCAATTTCAATTTCAATTATCGACTTTCACCTAATGAATAAAATAAACGCAAAAATTAAGCTATAATTCATCTAAATCATTAATAAATATTTGAATTTAATGGCCTATATAATTGTATAAAATACAGTTATCATGCTCAAGCACACCTTTAGATTTGTTAAACTTTATGCTTGAAAGCATTTTCATCAGGGTGCTGACTAATATTTTGTCTGAACCTACAAAATTGCTCTTCAATAGCTTTTATAAAGTCCTTGATCTTGCTTTTCAATAGCTTTTATGAAGTTCTTGGCCTTATCACATTGAAGGATTGATCCCTGATACTTTTACTAACATTAGTTTTCACGGGACTCGAGTTTAAACGATTGGGTGCAATTCATATAGTGTCCTCTCCTCTGGCATACGTGATTTTGTAAGGACAGGTGGTTCATCCATAGGGTCCTCCAAATCGAGATCCATGCACTCCAATAGCTTTGATTTGCTGAGGTTGCAATCGGTGGGTACCCTTTATTCTGCCCACCGGAGGCAGAAGATCAACTTTGATATATTAAATACTCATGAGGCTTTGATAAATAATTTGCATTTCAAATAGCATGTCTTCACAAGCAGCAATAGTATTGGAAATGAATAAAAAACGTGCTTTGTTACAAGGACATCATTAACATGTTATAAACCTGTCATGGTTGCGTGTTTCAAAGTATATCACACGAGGGATTTATTTTTTAAAAATATTACAATATACATACTTTTAGTGCTATAAATGGAGCAATAAACTTATTGCATAATAAATTTCCAAATACTTAGGTTTGCAACAATCTCATTAATTAAACGTTTATTCCAATAGCTGATAAGTATCTCTTCAAAATCCGAATTAACAAGCCTAGAGGACGGCTTTGANGACATCATTAACATGTTATAAACCTGTCATGGTTGCGTGTTTCAAAGTATATCACACGAGGGATTTATTTTTTAAAAATATTACAATATACATACTTTTAGTGCTATAAATGGAGCAATAAACTTATTGCATAATAAATTTCCAAATACTTAGGTTTGCAACAATCTCATTAATTAAACGTTTATTCCAATAGCTGATAAGTATCTCTTCAAAATCCGAAGTAACAAGCCTAGAGGACGGCTTTGACACCACATGCAAGAAAATTAAATGTGCACCTCCAGCCGCGTTATTCAAAATGGTATTGATATGAAACGTGCAAATTGGCATTCTAGCCAATACCCACTAGCGGACTCACAGTGAGGCATGATGGGTCACGTGACCCACCAACTTCCAAAAAAATTGAGTTTTTGTCTCAATTTACAAGATCCTAACGGGATGTCAAAAGAAGTCAAAATATTGCATTCTCAATACTATTTTAAAGTGCTCACAATCTAGTTTTTCATGTTGTTAATGGCACATGAAACGGTCAATCATAGAAAATGTTACAGTACATCAAAGTAGACTGTTTTGAACTAGTATTTCGAGAATTTCGGTAACATGCTAATTTTAAAAAAAAATCACCAATGATTATACGCCAGCAGAATCCATAAATTGTCCACGTTATCTCAAAGCTCATTTCGAAAACTACATTATAGACATATCAACTGGTCCAAGCGAATATCGAAAATAGTTAGCCGTGCATCAAACACTCGTCTTAAAAAGAAACGTCTAACTCTTATTTTCTTTAAAATTTTAAAATTATTTTATTAACGTTTATTATTTTTGTGCAACAAATTTACGTCATTTTATTAAGAAATTTTATATGGGATATAACGTAAAAAATTTTCCAATCATTAGAAGATTGGATTGCAAGTTTTGCTCTTACAAGTTGTAGTGGTATAATAATTTTGGAAGGAGCAACTTGATAACCTATAGCAGCAAGGACTGAACTAACGATCGACTTCAACATAGTGGATGG
>CAIGRK010403134.1:0-16866 GCA_903798315.1 Fraxinus greggii | reverse complement strand
TAGGCTGCTTCAAATGACTCAAATAGGTTAGAGGATTGGTTTAGACAATTGTGGTGTCGATATACTATTTCAGTCATTTGATCGATGCCGATTGAATAAATAATGAACTTACATCATCGTTCGGGATGTCGCTTGACAACAATTTACCTAACGGATGCAACTTACACAAGAAAGGCACATGGATGTGCAATTGTGCATGCAGCTGGCAAGTGCATCAATCTTGAAGATAGCCCATAGTTTGTGAAAATGGGAGCTCGTAATTAATTCGATGTAAAAGCGCAGAATCTTATTAGAAGTTGACATGTTAAAGAATAATGTTATCTTCAGCTTTTCTATATGTCTAGTGATTGTATATAGTTTAACTCTCATCTGGATTTTTATTATTTTGGCTTGAATTGATTGTTGTTCCGTCCTCTCTATTAAAGTACCATCTTTTACTATTTATTTGCACATGGAGCGTTCTTTTCTACACAAGTCTACATCTTAGTCAATGTCTTGGTTTATATTTTCCATTTATTTTCAGTACAAAGACGTACTGAAAATAAATTTAGGCTACATGTATATTGATTTTGTCGAATGTTCTATTTGAATCTACTTCATGTCGGTTTAGAATTAAGTAATTATTTGTAAGAAGTTGTGACACGATCATTTTTTTCTTAAGGAAATGCAAATATGTGCAAAAATATTTGCTGGATACCAAATTGGCAAATTCCTGAATGCCCAATTTGCTTATTGTGACAAGAAAAAGAGCCTTCAATGGTCCACTCACGTGCTCTTAGAATCCTACTTTATCTCTAAGCATCAGAGGTGGGTAGGGAATTTCATAAAGGGACTCCATCTATTCTACTTTTTCATTTTTCACCTGCTAATAAAAATTTTTCTTTGATCTATCTTTTCAGTTACTCCTCCTGGACTTCATTTTTTATATTTATTTTCTTTTGATTATAATAAGATTTCATTGGTCGAAAAAAAAAACAGATAATATATTGAAATTTATACGCTTCGATAACAAAAAATATTTCTTTATCTACTAGGGATTTCAACATTCGTCTTCACTGATAATCATTTATATGAATTATTTCGACAACAAGTAGTATCATAGGTTTCATTTCCACCGACCCTAATAACGGGAAAAAAATGCCGGTAGTCACTTAATTTTAGCGGTATTTCCCATTGTTCACTAAGTTTTCTAAAGTTTCAAGTTAGTCACTGAAATTAAACTTTATTACGAGACGGTGGTTGAACTAAAACTTTTGTAATAATTTGGTTATTTCTATCTATATTAGCCCTGTTTGATGGGAATTAAATTAAGATTTTATTAGATTTTAATAAAAGTTGATTAAATCTGTAGTTAAAAATTATGAATTTCATGAAATATGTGGAAATTACTTGTTAATTTTGACTTACATTAAAGTATTTACTAGTTTGACTATCTGAAGCTAATTAGTTGACCATTGTGAAAAGTGTGGTGACTAATTCATAAAAAACCCAATAAATCGGATGTCAGAATTTTATGTCAAAATTTATAAAATATCAGCAATTTATTTCAAATTTTTTTTATCCAGACAAATAAATATTTTATTCCGAATATTACGTCCGCAACTATTGTCAAAAGTAACAAAATCGTGACCTGATTAACAAATATACACATATAATTCACCACTATAGAACAAAAAAATTGTATTTTTCAACATTTAAATAAATCGCATTGCTAAAAATAAGATTTTTCTCACATATTCTGTGGTTTTAGTAATAGTAATAAAAAGAATTGTCAAATTGAGATAAAAAAATGTAAAATGTGTAAACAAATTGAAACTTATTAAAATTTGGTCATCAACTTGAAATAGATTTGCAAGTTAAGTGACTTCCAAATAAATGTTGGTTGTATGAATTTCAAAATAAGTAATTCTACTCGAACATGAGAAGTTAAAAAAATTATTACTCAATCATATCTTATCACATTATGTATATACATCGACATATAATTGACGATGTACCTGAAATGGCACACTTGTAAGTCTTGTTTGTTTATTATTATTTCAATTTTATTTATTATTATTCATTTTTATAATAAAATATTTTACTAGTAAATTTAATTTTTATTTTTTCTCATTTTCCAATCGATCAAACATTTTACACCAAATTGCTTTCTCCTTCGCTTCAACGCTTGTCATCTTGCTGGTAAAGATTGTTCCTTTTTTACAACAGTAAAGAATACCCGACGACGTCGTTCGTCGTTTTAGTGTAGTGAAACGACAGCGTGGTCTGATCTCGCAAGCAAAGCTTCATCTTCACTACTTGTAATTATTATTCTCCCAAAACAGGAAAAAAGCAGTAAAGCAATTTGTCCTCTTCGCTAAGCGATTGAAATTGAAATTCGGATCCAAAATCCCATTCTCCCAATTCTCTAATTGCAATCACTGTGTGTTTTTGGTGTAATTTCTTGTAGATTTCTAGGTGGGGATTAATGGGCTGCACTCAATCTAAGATCGAGAACGAGGAAACTGTAAATCGATGCAAGGAGCGGAAGCAATATATGGAGCGGGCCGTTGCGGCCCGTAACAAGTTCGCGGCAGCCCACTCGGCCCACGCGATGTCCTTGAAGAATACCGGTGCCGCTCTCAGTGACTATGCTCACGGAGAAGTCGTATATCCCGCCGCCACCGCCAGCGGTGGTGGAGGTGCTGGTGATGCCACCCTTCAGCCACCACTTCCGCCTTATGATAATTTTCCTCTGCCTCCTCCTCCACTGCCCCCTTCGTTCAATCCGACTTCTTCGCCGCTCCAGCGGGCGTCTACCGTTCCTGAACTCCGCAATGAATTGAAGCACTCGAACACGATTATTCAAGAGGAGAATGAAGACGATCTTGACAATGAGAGCAGTCACAGTTTGAAGCATCGCAGCAGTAAGAGTAGTGGACGGGGTAGTGGGGGCGGAAGAGTTGGACTTTCACATAAGGAGGTTGCTGAGGAAGAGGTCTTGCAGAAGCCGCCTTCTCCGATGCGTCCAAATGAACGAGAGCCTGATCACCCGGTTCCTCCTCCTCCTCCGGTGAATAAAGATACGTCGTGGGATTATTTCTTCTCAGCAGAAGTGCCAGGATCGACACTGGCTGATGTGGAGGATGATCAGTACAATATAGAGAAAATTCAGCGGAAAATGCGAGAAGAAAGGGCTAAGAAAAGTGAAATGGATGGTGAAGTTGATGGAGGGAGGAAGGTTGAGCACGTGGAGGCAGCCACTGAAGTGGTGGAAGGCACAGTGGAACTTCCACCACAGCCTCCTCTGGCACAAGCAGCAGTGGCAACAAAGCTGGCAAAGAGAGTGAAAATGGGGGCTTCGTCCGAAGGGAAAACGAAAGGTGGACCGAGTAATACAAATTTGTTGGAAATATTTGTGGATCTTGATGATTGTTTTCTCAAGGCTTGCGAGAGTGCTCATGACGTATCCAGGTTGCTTGAGGCGACCCGCTTGCATTATCACTCTAATTTCGCTGATAAAAAAGGTATAATAATAATAATAATAATAATAATAATAATAATAATAATAATAATAATTGGTGTTTAATGTGGTTGGAATAGCTTAGTAATGGTCTCGGAATAAACTTAAAACAGTAATGCTTAGTCAGTATGAATATTGAATAGTTCACGGATCAAATAAGTAATACTTTATCTTGGGAAGTTCTTTCACCTTACTCATTTTAGTTGTACAACAAATGTAGAATATGCTGATAACTAAATTCTAGTTTGGATTGGCAAGAATGTTAGTGTGACTTTCCTGTCAGTGGTTGAATGATATTTTCACTATTTGACGCTTATGAAAAAGGTCGCATGAAAAATAACAACTTGCTTTGCTGAGGAAACAAAAAAAAGCCTCTGCTATATTTGGTGTAGCTGTATACTCATTAAAACTATAAGGTGAATAGCTTTATTAGATGCAAGGTCTGTATGGCTGGTGTGGAGTCGAACAACGATATAGTCTTAAAGTTCAGATGAGCAATGGGTTATTCATGTGGATGTATAAATACTAACTTTTTCTTTGTGTAGGACATATTGATCATTCTACAAGGGTCATGCGGGTCATCACATGGAATAGGTCTTTCAAAGGTTTACCCAACGCAGATGATGGAGTTGACGACTTTGATTCAGAAGAGCATGAGACTCATGCAACGGTGTTGGACAAGATGCTGGCGTGGGAGAAAAAGCTTTATGATGAAGTTAAGGTATGCACATTAATATTTCTGTTCAACATGTCATATATACTCGATGGATCTTTAGACTTTGTTCTTTATTATTCCTCTTTTGTAATTTTGATAAATAAATTTATACTTGTTCATTAAAAACGGAATATCATTTAGCTTTTATCTTATTCTTTTTTTATTGTGTGCCACTGTGCTTAGTATGGTGGTTGAACTTACAAATTTCGCTTACATTTTGTTTTAATTTTGGATGTCATGGACTACTTTGTTTAACGGCTCCAACTTTTGTCTAGTATTCTTCCAAGCATCAAAATCTAAATTTGGTGCTTTCAATGGAGTTTCTGCTATAAATTGGCCTTTAGGTACTGATACTCTAGGTTCAATGCTTCAAAACTCAACCAAATACTCCAGTGAGTGTGAATCAGCAACATGTGAAGTATTGAATTTGACACCGTGTCAGAATATAATTGTGTGACTGTTGTAGTTAGCTCTGATATCAAATTGATACAAAACTCACATAAAATGAGAATTAGAGAGGAGAAGAGAGATGAGAAGAATAATTTAGGAGGATGTAATCTGTATTTATTATCAATAGTTACTAATAGTATGAATACAGATGAAATCCTGGTTTCCTTCTTATAGGATAAAGAACTTAAATTTAAAAGATAATTGTAAAAATTTCATTGTAGGGGTATGGTCCAATCCTGCTACTAGGTCTAAGTGGAGACATGAAAATCATACTTAGGTTTAGATGGTGTTTCAAATAAATAATCCAAAAAACACTTAAATCTAAATGAACTACTGAATTAATGAAAACTATTAAAATATAGTGTAATCAAAATGAACTACTAAATAGCAACCTTATTTTGGATAAATTGACCACACTAGGTAGTCTTTTTATGATAAACAAAAGAAAAATAGTACAAGGAGGGAGGGCTAGTTAATCAAAACTATTAAAATATAATGTAATCAAAATCAAAAGAGGGAGGTATATATGTTCATATCAGGTCAAAATATTATTCAGAAGGGATTACGATGAATAGTGAAAACCAATTAAAAATTTGTGGAGATTTCATCTTTAAAGGAGGAGATGGCACATATTACAGTTACTCAATCATCAAGCTTTCAAGAATTGGCATAGATTTCCCAACAAATAAAATTAGATTTTAGCCTGTAATTTGCTTGACAAATATGATGTTTCATGATTCTATTGTTGCAGAAAAAATGTCAGCTTTAGACATTCACTGCTGATACAGGAATAAGAAAGTAGTTCCAATCAATTTCTTTTTTTTTCCTTTGATACTTATTGAGTCGTGTCAAAATAAAATTCTCCATTATACGTTATCACTGCCTGATTTATCTCCGTGGCCTTCACTCTTTTATCACTGCCTGATTCATCTCCGTGGCCTTCACTGTCGGCCTTTATGTATAATGTATGTATCTTGATGCAGCACACAATATATTCAGTGATCACATACCAGAAATATCCTGCTGCATGTGACAATGTTCAATTTTCATTTTATTAGTAATGAGCAAAGACGACAATTTTGGTTTGTTTTTTATGCTACAGGCAGGTGAGCAAATGAAACTTGAATATCAGAAAAAGGTTGCTTCATTGAATAAGTTGAAGAAACATGGCTCAAATACAGACGCCTTAGAGAGAATGAAAGCAGCTGTTAGTCATTTGCATACCAGATACATTGTTGACATGCAATCCATGGACTCCACCGTTTCAGAAATCAATAGTTTGCGTGATGATCAATTGTATCCAAAACTTGTCGTCCTTGTTGATGCGTAAGTTCTTATGCTGCTAAAAAAAATTTCTGATGTCTAGTCGTTGAGGATCCGTAGCTTGCTTCTATTAGCATTCGTTGTGAGCAAAATAGTTAATGTGGCATACATCATGACCTCTCCATTAAACATGTAACTTCTTAAGTATTCTAATAGGATACCACGAATTTCTCTTGCTTATCTTCATGTGCATGAAGTTCTAGGTTTCATTGTTCTTACTTCTACAAAGATCACCTATCCTATATATCTTCCACTTATTCTAATCCCAATTTTGAAAGAATTTCAAGTTTGATTTTCTCCTGTTAGTACGAAGTTCTTTACACAAGTTTTGCATTTTACTTCATTGTTCTGGCTGAGGATATAATTTAAATAAATATGTTTATCCTCTCTAAATTAACTTGAACTTTTAGATGAGATGGCTTGACATGGTAACATAGCACATAAAGTTCCTAAGTTCAAATCTCTCTATCGCCTATTATAAAAACTATGATCGTTTTAGCCTATGATGCATACGAAGAAGGGAGCTTTGAAGATATAATCTCTATCTATAACATATATAAAAAGTGTAGAAATAGGAAAAACGTTTTTGGACAATAATATACTTACAAAGAATTGTAAATCTCCAGATTCACCCTTGTTTAACATTAATAATAGAGTATTTTTGAACCATTAACTTTATAATAAATATAGTCCATAAAGAAGGGAAGGAGATGAATTTTTTTAACCCACTAAAAACATTTATTTTTAGTATGGAATGTCTAGTAATTTAATCCACTAACATAGAATTGCCTTAATTGATCCACTAAAAGAAGAAACCTCATTTAACCCACTAATCTTCTAATCCATTCCAATCCATAGATTTATTTAAACATAATAAATTCAAATGTGCCAAAAAAAAAAAAAAGGAGAGAGAGAATACAAGCAATGGCAACTCTGAACAAGAAGAGTGATGTAGATTACTTCAACTATATGTTTTCTACAGGCTGTATATGAAATCACACACATGTATTCACATTTTTCTGATCTTGAATGCCTGTATATTCCTTTTATATTGGAATCAATCCAGGATTATGAAAGTAAATGAATATCGGGTGGATTTTTTTGGTCTGTTTTTTCGAATTAGGGAATTGCTCTTGAATTCACATGGCTTGGAGGGTATTAGGAAACTGGAGCCAATCTATTATTTTGGAATTTCATTTCTCTTAGTTCCCATTGAACATTTGAATTTTGAATTTTAGCGGTAAATTGTAATGCGTGTGTGAATGGATATGTAAGAGATCATTGGAAAATAATATGAAGCATGCATTCGTAAATACAATTCGTACTTACATCAACATTAGAAGATGGATACAATTTAAGTATTTAAGAATATCTGTTTGTCTCTATCCCTCCCTTACTGCTTGAGTCATTTTAATTTCTTCATTTTTTTTTAAATATCTGGATTCATGTTTGTATTTAATTGATTATTTATCTGAAAATTCTCAGATTCAGTTTTTATTGATTATTTTGACTCTAAATGAGCTGTGATTGAAATGACTCGCATGGTTCTTTTTTCTTTGGTTATTTCACTAATTTATTCTTTCATTTTATTTAGATATGCTTGTGTTTTGATTTATCGCTTTGGTATATAGGTTTCTAATGTTGAATTTTTATTGAAGCTATGTAAAGTAAAATATATCATATAAAAATATTGATTGCAATTATTAATGCTTCGATGCTTGTTATTGTATCACTAGATTCTGTGTGCTGTTTTTTGTTTGTTTGTTTACTTGAGATTCAAGCGAATAAAAAACTTACGTGTTTTTGTTGATGAATAGTTGACATCAATCTCCCATCTAAAAATAAAATAAAAATTTACTTGACCAAATAATTGAGAAGATGGAAATATTTTGGGATTTTTTCCCCCCTTTTTTTCCCAATTATTATGTTGTCCAGTTGTTCCCATTTGAATTTTGGTTCAAGTATTTTCACTTTAAATTTTGTTAGAATTCCTTTTGTTCTTTAATCTTCTGTAAATTCTTATAACTTCGTAATTTGTGCAACACTAGTGTAGAAAAAAAATTTATGGGTGAGGTTGGTATATCAATTGCTTAACAATCTATTATGAAGTAGCCTAATTTCAAATTCGAGCTTACCATGCCAATTTGGTGTATTTGTTTACTATATTTTATGTTACAAATTAATGTATTTGTTCACTTTCTTTTCTTGGTGCTACCATCTTTTTACCCATTGGTCCTTAATAGTTAGAAAATTTTGTATTTAATATTTTATTCCATATTATTTCTCCATAATAAACTCGTGTGTTTTGTCGTGACTTGATTTTTTAGAACTATATTTTAGATTTATGAAGAGTAGTGCTATGGGTACATAGCACTACACATAATGCTTCACATAAGGGCCACATGGATGCCACGTATTGGAGGGGCGCCTAGGCACACCTGCGCCCCTCCAATAGGTGGCCTTCATGTGGCCCTTATGTGAACTATTATGTGGGCCAGGTGCCCCTCCAATAGGAGGTCTCCATGTGGCCCTTATGTGAACCATTATGTGTAGTGTTATGTCTACTCTTCAAAATATATATTCTTCCTCCACTCCAATTTGAATGGTGTTCCTCGTTGGATATTGTGGAGTACAATTGACTGCTTTAGGATTTTTGAGGATGACTGAAGGAATAGATATAAAATAGCATACATAGCACACAGGAATATTTGTTTATATATTTCAATAAAACAAATCTTATGACACTGTATTAACATCTCGTGCAATGCATAATACTAGTTTTGATAAATATTTTTGTCTCTCTCTAACTGTTTAATCTTTTAGATGAGCTAGTAAACTGGTCCAACATTGGTATTGGTTAAAGCCTGCGAGGATCACCTCCTCTAAATGCTTTAGACTGTAGACTTTCATGGTTGTGCATTGCAATCAGCATTTGAATTACCCAAACATTTAACTTTTCTTTTTCCTTCTCTTGTGCCATATTGAAATATATTTTTTTTCATTTTTTTAATATATAGAAAGTTACAATTTTTCTATAGCTTTTTACCTACACATTCCTGTAAAGTCTTGTTCTGTTTCCTATCCATATTAACCTTAAAAGCTATACTAAGCTGTTTGTAATCGATTACAGCATGGCTATAATGTGGGAGACGATGAAAACGTACCATGAAAAACAATCTAAGATAGTGCAGGCTTTGAGGTATCTGGATATTTCTCAATCTCCCAAAGAAACAAGTGACCACCACCATGAGCGCACTCGACAATTATGTGGTGTTGTACAGGAGTGGCATTCACATTTCAGTGAATTCATGTCTCAACAGAAGGAATATATTAAAGCTCTCAAAAACTGGTTGAAGCTAAATCTCATTCCAATAGATACAAACTTGAAGGAGAAGGTTTCATCTCCCCGTGGGACCCAAAATCCCCCGATACTGACACTTTTGCACTCCTGGAATGATTACCTCGAGAAGATTCCTGATGAACCGACGAAAGCCACTATCAATAACTTTGCTGCTGTGATTCAAACTATATGGCAGTATCAGAAAGATGAGTTGGATTTAAGAAACAAATGTGCAGAGTCTAGTAAGGAGCTTATGAAAAGGACCCGGGAATTCGAAACTTGGTATAACAAATATATGCAGAGGAGAACCCCACCTGATGAAATGAATGCAGATGGGGAACCTGATAAGGATTTTATTGCTGAAAGGCAGCAACCAGTTGAAGCAGCAAAACTGAAATTGAAAAGCGATGAGGAAGCATACCAAAGGCAATGCATTCAGGTTAGGGAGAAGTCTTTGATGAGTCTGAAAAGCAATTTACCAGGACTCTTCCAAGCACTGTCAGATTTTTCTCTTGCTTGTTCGGATATGTATGACAACTTGAGGTCCATCACACGTTCCCAAAACAGAAGTCAAGGTTGATGAAGAGACACAATTTATATAATTCTGTGTTTGGTAAATTTTTTGTTTCACGCTTCTGAAATAAATTCCACTTTGTTGTACTTTTGTGTGAAATTATATATATACACACATATGTTCCTCGCACAGATAGCAAATAACTTTAACATTTTGAAGTGATTTGTTTTTATGTAGCTTGTGAATTAATACTTTTTTATGTAAGATGTGTTCTATATGACTATCGAGGGGGCTTCAAATGGTATTTCATTAGTATACATATCATCTTGAACAACAAAATATATTGTTTTGTTTTGTGCTTTACTTTGCCAATTCATTCCAGTTTCTGCCAATTTTTTACTTGTGCTGCAGATGGTGAAGAGAATAGTTGGATAAGCTCAGATTTGTTCAATCAATCTTCCCCCCCAAGAAAGGTTGGTGGGTGTAGAGATGGTTTGGGCCGGCCGCTGATCACAGGTTCGGCTCAAGGCCTGGTGATGCGGCTCACCTTTACATATGTGTACAGACGGGAGTGGTGGTTTGATGAATTAGCTTGGTAAAATTTACCGATTTAACAATAGGTTCATTGTTTTAGGCATATTTATGATGACAAACAGAGGAAAACGAAAAATAACAAAATTCTGCGCTTGAGAGATACCAAGTTCCTCTTCATGATCTTTCTTATTGTTAAATAAAGTAAATTTATTTATAAATATTACCTAACCTCTGTTTAGTTCTGATTGAAATCTAAATTTTAATTTAATCAAACTCTCAAGTATTAATTTTAACTAAACATGTCATGTAATCTACAACTTTTTAATCATATGTTTCATTAATTTTTATTAAAATACAATAAAATCTGATTTTAATACGCACCAAACATGTGTTTAGTAACGTGTTGTATTCTGTTATTCAAATATTAGTTTAATTGTATAATACAAAATTTTCTTGAAATTTCAAACATACTGCAAATGAGAAACCTTTATATTAACTAGTGACAAAAAGAAAATGCATGATTGATTATTTTCCTCAAAAGAATGATTTGATTAAATCAATAATTCAATAAAAAGGCAGAGAAAATCAAATTCAACGCGGGTTAGGATACTCAGCTAATCAGAACCTGCCATTGCTGGCTGCAATCAAATTCGAAAATCTTACCCTGAAGCTTCGCCAATTAAGATCGTCCACCTCAATTTCGTCTTTTAATGCGATTTCAATTTTTCAAGTTATAAATGGCAGTTTTAGCCGAAACTTGACAAAATTGCAGAGAAGAAACTGGACCCACCTCCCCTCCCTAAATCTTCGGGAGGAGAAGTCCCCTCCAATCATTACCAACCAAAAAATGCATTCAACAAAGCATCGTGATACTCGGCCCCTCCTTTCCGACTCCCAACACCAAGAACCACCATACGTTGTCGTATTGACCTACCAACCACCGCACACCCACCGTGTTCTCAGTAAATCCTGCCGCCGCCGCCTAATATGCTTTGCTACTTTATTGCCCTTCCTCGCCGCCGCCGCCTACCTTCTCTGGCCCTCCGATCCCGACTTATCTATCACCCGCCTCCGCCTTGATCGTCTCCACTTTCATACCAGCCCTAAATTCTCCCTCGACATTACCCTAGACCTCACCATCAAGGTACGGAACAAAGACTTCTACTCCATTAGCTATGATTCCTTACTTGTCGCCATTGGCTACAGAGGGAAGCGACTGGGGTCTGTTATGTCCGATGGTGGCGACATCAAGGTCCGTGGAACGTCGTATATCAACGCCACGCTTGTTCTCGACGGAATTGAGATATTGAGCGACGTGATTCTGTTGCTGGAGGACTTGGCAAAGGGTGCGATCCCGTTCGATATGACTTCCCAGATTAGTGGGAGACTTGGAGTGTTCTTTTTCGACCTTCCTCTAAAGGTAAATCTTGTTTATAAATTTCAAGTATATATGGTAATATTGCTGTTTACTGAATTGGTATTTACCATAGATTGAAGTCAATAAATTATGAGTCCTTCTAAAGTGGTACTTTAGTTGTCTCTGATTATGGCTCGGGCCAAGTAAGCATTCACGTAATTGTGTATCAATAGAGCTGTTTGGGTGAAATTTCATTTGGCGATGTTGACGTGTGCAGCTAGATAGCGCTACTTTGAGAATTCAAGATATATGTTTTTTGAATACTGAAACAATATGTGACCTCAGTGGAAGAAGAACGTTTGAGATGGCACAATAGAGAGGTCGTCTTAACCATTAAAATTATTTAGTCTTCGGAGAAAAATGTAGTTCTAGGTTGGCAAGTTTTGATTTTGGCTACTGTAAGACATGGTTACTTCGTAGATAGCAAAGATAAAGAGTTTGCACCTGTGACAAATTTTTAACTTGACTATAATAGGTTCAAATGTTGAGTGAGGCTTGTGGACAGTCTGAATTATGATAACTAGACAGTAATAACCATAATTAATACTTACTAGTTGTCATATTGTGCAAACAGTTTGCTTTGAAGAGAATAGGATATAAAGGAATGTACTGTGGAGACAATTGGACAAATTATAAACATTAAATAGATGGTTAAGGATTTCCAACAATGATATAATTGTCTGAGATCATTTTACGTATATAGGTTTGAAGATTTAAATGGTTAAGGGCTAAAAGCTAAGAATGCCATAAAACACAATTCAATGTGCATTACTTGCTCAGTTGCTCCTTTTATGTGAATGGTAGTAGATATTGCTCTTCATGTTATGTTTAGCACAAGTTATGCCGGGGCTATCATTGAATAAAGATAATAATTTTCAATATTCATAAAATGCAGAAAATACCAGTAATCTGAAAACCGAACTGAGCGGGTCCAATGGGAAAACTGGGCACCGGGCCGAAATCCATACCGGTCATAGGGTAAAAACGGAATGAAAAGAAACCGACACAAAATTCAGTGAACTGTCTGGTTCAACCGAAACTGGTGAACAGGGTATGGCTTTCGCGGGTTCAACTGTCTGGTTATTTTTCCAGAAAAAGAAAAAAAGAGTGGGTGAAATATAGAACAAAGCTGTGCTAACGGTTATCTGGTCGTCCAATAGTCACCAAAGCCTATTGTCTCCATTGCGAAGCCTTTGTACTACGTTTTAGTCAAAATATCCAAAATCCAAACTAATCTTGGTCAAAATATCCAAAATCCAAACTAATCTTACAAAGAAATGAAAATGTATAGATTCTACTAGTATTTGTATGCATGAGACATAAAATGAGTTGCCTTTGAGAATAGGAAGGTAACTGCACATATAGATCTGAAACTAATGCAGGCCTAGGTTAAAATGAAAATAGTAGGATTTGAATAAGTGGATTGTGTATTGTTGAAGTAGTTTTTGGCCCATTAGTTCTCACTTAATGTTAGATGTCTCCATAAATATTAAATAGTATTGTTTATCTCATGGATTTTAGAATATTATTTTAATTAATAGAAATTTTTAATTATATTTATAGGATTTGAATAAGTGGATTGTGTATTGTTGAAGTAGTTTTTGGCCCATTAGTTCTCACTTAATGTTAGATGCCTCCATAAATATTAAACAGTATTGTTTATCTCATGGATTTTAGAATATTATTTTAATTAATAGAAATTTTTAATTATATTTATAAATCTATACATAAATTAATTATTTAATAATTTTAATTTCTGAGTCGACCTTGGTTCAGCCTTGATTCGACTGTTTGATCCTTGTCCCTTTAGCTATACTGTGTCAATGGCCAGTCCGGTGTTCAAAACGTTGACAAATACTGAATTACTTTTATTATGTGCGTGTGATGGTTTTAGATAGACTCTTGAAGTACAAATGAATCAAATGAAATGTGAAATGGAGGTTTCAAATCACTTCTTTAATTTGTTTATAGGCTGTGTTTGATGAATGTTGAAGTGGTATGGTGGGGTGCAGTTTACTGTTGTTGGAGTTCTTTGTCAAATCAATGCAAGACCATATGGGATGTACGAAATGATTGCTATTAGATATGTTTTTGAATGTACAGTAACCGTAATTGGTGAACATGGTTTCTTGTGCAGTCTATGATCGAGCATTAATTTTAACCACGTACTAATGACTACTATCCACTTATGATCCACGAACACATTTCGTGGATCCATTACTCATCTTCATTATAATACCATTATGATGAAACCCAAACAAGCACTAAAATTATTGATGAAAAGTTGACTGTATTGTAAACACAGATAAATATACAAGTCCATGTAAAAAATAAATCATTATGTGCTCTTTTAAGGAAAATGAAATCAAGTTTGTAATTTTGAAATCTAAAAGACCTAAATGTTTTGCCAGTATGGGATAAAAAGGCAGGATCAACTTTCAAGAAGAGTTGTTTAAAATGCACTTGACAAAAGAATATAATTTGTATGACCAACCTTGAAATTCATAGCTTCTATTATTTAATTGTTTTACTGTCAACACTGAGTACGAGCACCGATGCCCACAGTTGCTATAGTTTTTTTTTCTCATTATTTTAAGGGAAAATTGCAGCGGAGGTCCCAAACCTTTCATTTTGCTGCAGATTATACCCTAACCTTTCATTTTTACAGCCGCAGTCCTAAATCTTTATATTTAATTGCATCCGTGGTACAAATTACTGATTTTGTCCATGATACCATTAGTTAACAGTGAAATTGCAATTTTGACTCGAATAGACAAATTAAATGAGGGACAAAATGGTATATTTACAATTTCCATAATAAAATAATTAGAATAATTAAATGTCTAAATGCGTGCTGATATGATTTTAATTAGGAACTCTAACTTCCTTAGTCGATTTTAGTATTTTACTGTCTAAATGCATGCTAATATGATAAATCAGTCTTCAAGATGTTCAAATTATGTGAAAAATCTGAACAACCCATACTATTTAAGACAACATTCTGCCTGTTCTGGTGTCAAGTTAGCAAATTCTCCTTTTATGTCTTCAGATATGAGATGATTCAATTTTTGCTTTCTTTCTTTCATAGTTCTTCTTTTCTGATTTCTTGGTTCGAATACTTTACTAAAGCCCCTTAAATTATATTCTTTTATGTACATATGGATTTGTTATCGACCATGTAGAATAGAAAGATCAATATGCTGTATGCAGATCAAATATCAAATTTATCAATTTCTCGTAATCCTGTTGTGATCTTCTGCAGACACAAATATCATGCGAAGTCATTGTAAATACACGCAACCAAAAAATTGCCCGACAAAGTTGCTACCCAGAGGTAAAGTTCCCATTCTTGTTTCACCTGCATTTTGCTCCATCATTTCTTGCATGTATATAATGGGTGGAGCAATTATCTTTGTTACTTTCGATTACAGTTTATACCGTTAATGGCATGCAGTTGTTAATTTTCCCCATTGTACCACATAAAAACCATCAATACTTTAGACTTCCCCTTTCCAACCAAACTCTTCCCTGCCCTTTCTCCATCTCGGGTTGGTTGTGGGTGATGTGTTGACACACATGACCATTAAAGTGATATTCTTGTGAGTACTCTGTTATATTAGGAAACTTGGATAACATAGGTAATTCCTATTTCTGACAGTAATGGATTATTTGATAATGCACACAGATTTCTGAAGAGAGCTAGGAGAGTGCATTTGTTACAGATTCCTGCAGGAAATGGAAACACGTCATTTACATTTCGTTAGGCTTTGGTAGGTGTCTGTCCTATGATACACAGCTCATGATGTTCCAATGGTAACATACTATTGTATATCACGTGTATATTCTTTGTTAAGAGAAACTAAGTAGGTCAATAGTTGTGAAAAATAGTATGTTGATTCGGATCTTAGAGTCCTGTATTGCAATACAAATGCTACTTATTGATCCTTGTTTGTGATTTTGTACGAGAACATTAAAGAATAGAATGAATAGTCTCCTCCTTGTAATGTATTTACTGCGCTTGGATCCTGGCTTACTAATCCGTTCATGTTATTCGTAATGGAGTTTACTTCTCGATGCCTCCTGGGTGGCGTGTCTGTGAACATAGTCATATCCTCTTCCTTTCATCAACTTTACGACTGCCGCCATTACCCAATGAACCACTTTTATAAATCTTGGAAAATCTATGTGATTTCCTTTCTTTTATTATTGTTACTTGCTAGGACAAGAATTAGAGCTCAACTCACAGCAACTGGATCTCTTCTTTGGTTTATGTAACGGGAGAAACCAATTGCTCGTTGAGATAATTGGAGTTATGGGCTTTGCGTCTACCATCTTGAAGATGGGTAGTACTATTTATGCCGACAGCCCACTACATTTTATCAAGAAAAATTACAATAATGATGTTCTTTTTTTTTTTTTTTTTTTAATTCTCGAAATATTTTTTTTAATTTCTAAGTACGTACTTTCAAAAATCCCTTCAATCCTAACTCCACGTTCCCAAACTTTCTGCTGCCTACCACCACCTCCCCCCTTCCACCACGGCAAACATCATCTCACCACCATCATATTCCCCCGTCATCGTCACCACCACATTCATTTTTGGTGTACATGTTCATTTTTACATGTTTGGTTGTAAATAATTTGGAAAAAAATAAAGAATCTTGTCGGAGTTGCATAAAACTAAATCTGATTTTCAATTTTCACTGGTATATGAAAGAAATGGAGAAGAAGATTAAGAGTATGTTGGTAATGCGTGAAGGCGACGTGGGTGGTAGTTGGTATTATTTCTAGGGTGATTGCGGTGGAGGTGTGGTCGTCAAGGGCGGAGCCAGTAATATTGTTCATTAACGGGCATAATTTAATCAACGTCGAACTTTGAGTTTTTTATCATGAATTTAATGATGATAAAAATATAAAAGAATATTATGACAAATACTATTGTAAATCCAAATATAGTTTCTGCAAACCCACGAAAGCAATAATAGAAATTCCGCTAAATAAACAATTTGTACAATGAATGGAAGCAGTGAACTTATGTGGTTCTAATTTGTACATTATTACTTATGAATAG
>CAIGRK010402938.1:0-14435 GCA_903798315.1 Fraxinus greggii | reverse complement strand
ACTACATCAAAGATGAACTGGTCTACGAATCTTATTATTCAAGAAAACAAGCGCCCAAAAGTGCACGTAACTCTATAAGCAATCTTATCTTCATGGATTTTCAGGTTACTACATACTATATAGGAATTTTTCCAACTTTTACTCTAACTATATACTTCTTATTCACATATTTATCTCTTTCTAACGTTGAACATGGCAACAAAGTTAAAGCTACAATGTATGATGCAAANAACTGGTCTACGAATCTTATTATTCAAGAAAACAAGCGCCCAAAAGTGCACGTAACTCTATAAGCAATCTTATCTTCATGGATTTTCAGGTTACTACATACTATATAGGAATTTTTCCAACTTTTACTCTAACTATATACTTCTTATTCACATATTTATCTCTTTCTAACGTTGAACATGGCAACAAAGTTAAAGCTACAATGTATGATGCAAATATTATATCCCTTACGGGCCAGTTGACACTCGAAAAGACATATATAATCTCAAATGCAACAGTCAAAGATGACAAAAGTGAATTTAAAAGTACACTTGAAGAAAAGATTTGGAGTATAACAGGAAGAACAAAGGTTGAAGAGCTCAATGAAAATAACTTAGACTTCTTATTTCCAAAGACGAACTCACTCAATTTCATGCACTAGAACATCATATGGACAAAAACACGAACATAAGTAAGAATTCTACCATACAAACTCTACAACAAGTACTTCCATGCAATGTTTCATACTTATTCTGTTTGTAATAACATTTAATACATACAAAATACATGACAGACGGAATTTCCGTGTTGTTGTTGTTGCAGATGTTATTGGTGTTGCTATAGAAGTTCGACAAAAATGGATTATCCGGACTCATTCTAGTACCCAGTCAGTCTTTAAGATGTCATATTGATAGATAAAAAAATTCAGACAGTGATATTAACTCTACGGGACACTTTTCTTGAAAGGGAGTACATTGCCATTGTTCAAAACCTACCAACAAAACCTGTGGTATGGGCTATAAATCTTAAAACTTCTTCTCTTAATGGTAACTCCAATCTCAACATACGCTTTCATTTAAAATATAATATGAACAAAACTAAAAAAAAAAATAAACATACACTCTCTACTAAAGCCAGCAGCAATATTTTTGTTAATGCAGAATTATTGGCTATGACAGATTACAAAGAGTGGTATTAAAACATATTTAAAACACTTTTTAACTTTCCCCATTTCTACTAAAAACAATAAAATACTATATTTTGTGTTCTATATGTAATTATATAATTGTTTTTCACATGGAGTTAAAAAATAAGGAAAACCTTGACCAACTTACAGATGGGAATTCATTTATTCTTGTCAGCCCACCAAAGTTGTTGCCTCCTGTAGATAACAAATTCACATCAATTATTGAATTACTGGCAGTCTATTTAGGAGTCTTCTCTAAATTCTTTTATCGTATATACATGGTATACGTACATTTTCACTTTATTTTACATTGATCATTATGAACTCACCAAACACTTTTTATTCGTGCCTATATTCATAATTTAATAACACATGCATTTTTGTAGCATAACAAATTTTATTGGATCAAGGCCCGTTGGACAATTATTACAATGCATCAGAGATTTTGGCATATGTCATGCACTAATTGCAAGAAAACATCATCTGCGGACTTAGGACAAATTCATAAATGTCGCTTCTGCAAGTACGAGCATCCAAGAGCTAAACCCCGGTAAATTGAACTTTTAAACATATATTTACACGTCTACTAACACTAATATCGTTTAAACAATACATCATACCTCATTCAAACCAATTTTATCTCCAGAGCTAATGCTTTTGTTCGACTCGAAGAAAAAACTGGACAGTTGGATGCAAGCATCCTCAATGAGGTGGTAGAGGCCTTATTGGAAACCAATTCCAATACAATAATGAAACATTTCGAACAAGTAAATCCCAAATGCTAACATTCTTTAAGAATACTTTTTCCCACACACAAATATACTATAACGAGGTACATTATAACTGTCACAGAACCCAGATATAGTGGCGAACGATTTTACCCAAACCAATAGTGAAACAAAATCGTTATTTTATCGAAAAACTAGCCAAAAGAAACAGGATCCACCTGAGTACCATTATAGAATCATCTTTGTCTTCAACCCTATAACATCAATTGCTGATGTGGATTCCTCGAGTGCAATGACCGAAGTAAATCCTTCAGCTATCGACAGTGATGTGAAAGATTCAACCCAAATGTACACTAGTTCAGACATAACAGACACAACAAGCAAACTTAAAATACATAACACAGATGCTGAACTTTTCACAAACATGAAAGAAATCACTAAACCTACAAAAAGACCTCTCTTCCAAACGCTAGCTGAAAATACCGAACCAAAGTCTAACAAAAAAAAAAAAGGAGTACCAAAGCTTCTGATGACCACGCCAATATTCCCACTTCGAAAAAACAACAAGAATGATAAAAATTCTAAATTACTTTTGTACCCATAGGCAGTCGTATAGCATATCTTTTTTATATGTTTAGAAAAAAGCATCATCATCTGCCTAAAGCAAGTTATCTACCAATCTGTAATTAAAACTACACCAAGCACCAATGACTCTTGTTGTCTAAATCAATGGGTTGATTTAAATAATTTGGATCCATATTCGCTCTAGAATATGCAAACACAACTGCTTGTACGTACTAATGATCTATGAAACTTTTTTATTTCCGTTATTAAGTGGTGTTCAATTGTTCACTATTTAGTCCATTTTTTATTTACCCTTCCTCCTTTATTAAACATTCGATACTTTGAATTGTTTGATCATCTTACATATTTCATTTCTCTCCTCAATATATTACCTTCTCTTAGTAGGAAATCACACCAACATTGTTTATTGTGAACAATTATATATAAAACAATTTTCGAACACTGCACTATACATGTACCTAATTTAACATTACCAAAGTATATATAATGTCAATGTTAACTTTTTTATTCTGTAAAATATTAAATAACTTTATAACATATTTCTCTTCTTCGTATAAAAAACCAAACGACATTGTCATATGCCACTGTGATCTTTACATATTTACTACCAGTATATATAATTTTCTAATAGAACACTTTTGCAATCTATCTATTACATCTTGCACTTTATTTAGCTTTGAAATCTACACATTTCTAATGAATAAATAAAACAGTTATATTCATACTATTATTTATTGTAATGTACTAAAAAAAATATTGTATTTACAATTGTATTTTATTACATTTAGGCAATAATAGTATTTCAACCATAACTACAAAATTCAGAACACAAAACAACTATTCTCGACATCACAAAATGTTGTTCTCTTTTTAACTTATCAGTTGAATTTAATCCTGGTAATAATATAATGGACTCGAATATAACACCATCATCAATTTTGATACCTTATATGAAGTGTATTTTTTATTATTTAAAATTAAAAGAAAAATGATTGTGTGTTTTATAATTAATGTAAAATCATTTTGAATTAAATACATATTTAAAACTTCAAATAATTTTATTATATTAATTAAAAAAACTATGAAATTAAATTTATTTTTAAATTTTCAATTATGATAATATAACTTATATTGACACAGTATTTTACCATTTAAACTTTAAATTACCAAACAATTTATCTCCTTCAAAAGATAATTTCACCATTCATTTGTATCACTAAGTACAATTTCCTAACCTACCCAAGCCGCCGCCAATGCCACCCACCTAATCGACCGACACAAAAGGTAAATCACTCATCTCAACACATCAAATTACTCATCTCTACGACGTGTCCGTGCACAGCACGGAGATGGTGTCCGCGCAATGCGGAGACCTATCTCCTCGCGGCGCAGATGTCTGTGCTGCGCAGATGCTTCTCTCCATGCAGCGCGGTCATCAGCCTTTGTACTGAGCGGAGAGAGTCTCCGCGTCTCTGCGCAACGCAGAGAGATCCTACACTGTGTGGAGGCTTTCTTCGCGCAGCGCGGCGGAGCAATTTCTTCTATATCGTCAAATTTGCTTGTAGCCCCTCATTTATTTTTGTATATTTTTTTTTTCCTTTTGGTGAGCTGGGTGGATAATTCAATCCCCAACCAAAATAGTTTTACTTACAATACCGAAGAAGAAATAGAAACCGTAGAAAATGAAAATGATTGTAATAAAGAAGAAAAGCAAAACAGCTTCATTTGTAAATCGGGTTTGTGGGCAGGTATGTTTCCGCGCATCTCCGCGGAAATCTCTGCGCAAGGCGGAAGCTCCGTCCCCCCCGCACAATTCAAATTCAAATTCTATTTGTTTGTAAATAAATTTTATTATTAATATAGATTGTGCTTTTTTAATAATTTCTGCAGATGTCTTTGGAATATATGTTGTTTCCAAATCAATGGTTTTCTGCTGCTATCACTCAATTTCCAAATTATCAATACCTTAAAAATTTTGTAGAGCTTATCAACACAGATTAACAAACTTCTTTAATATGTAGCACTTTTCATGAATTTATATATGGAGTTACTAATAAAGCAGAAGAACAACAATTCAGTAGCATATTAGTACATGAATTTATACTGAAGCTTGTCAACTGTGGCAAAAACAATGAAGTCTGGGTGAAGTTAGATAACCATTTGGCCTGCTTTGGCATGCAAGAATTTTGTCTCATAACCGGATTACCTTGCATTGAAGTATTTATCAATCTTGACTTCAATACTGATCGACTTAGAAATAATACTTTAATGGTACAAAAAGAATTAGTATGAGAATATATTTTGAAGCATTCCACCTATGTGAAAATCAAGATGATAAATTTAAACTCGAAATGATCATGTTGGTAGAATGTGTTTTAAAACCTACTAGAAGATTCATTGATTACATAACTCTTAGCATGGTTGAGCTCCTTGACGACTTCCTTGTGTATCCATGGGGCCGTAAGACATATTTTGTCTTGTTAAACTCATTGCAAGAATCGCAGCTTGAACGACTACAGAGAATGCAACAAAATGAGTAAAACGAATGTAAATATTCATTAAATGGATATCTACTTGCATTCCAGGTGTTTTTCTTCTATTTTTCACCTATCTATGTAGTTTAGTTTACTCATATAAATCTTATATATCTAATATTTATTTTCAATTATGTTTCAATATTGGATATACGAAACATTTCAGAAATTGGACAAAAATTTGGACGCCGTAGATATAAAACATTACAGAGTCCACAAAAGTACAGATGGAAGTCAAATAAAATATTGACGGAGAAAATAGTTAGGCAATTTTTGGCTACCCAAGAGGTAATTTAATTATGTTTCTTTATTACATTACATTATGCATTTAATTATATTTTTTGTCCTTTTTCAAAAAAAAAATTTCATAATAAATCATTTAAATATTTCATTACAATTACAGATCCAAGTACTTGCAGTGTGACAGCTTACGAACGAAGAATTTCAAACACTATGGTACAAAACTCTTTCATTACCACTGGACAGCCAACATAATATATTAGATGGCATTCTCAACAGAGAATTCAACAATGTAACACAATAAATTCCAAATAACACTGATAACATGCCGACTGGTCCTGGTACTTCAAGGGCATGTAGTACAATTAGAGCGGCCCAAGTTCTACTTCTGTTGGCTCCAACCATGTAACTAAAGAACAAATGGAAGAGATGCTAAAAATGTATAAGCAGCATATAGTATCAGATGTATCTGGTTTGTGCGACAACTTGAAAACATACATTGTTGAGGAATCAAGAAGACAAAAAGCCCACTACCATGCAATTCTTCAAAATCAAAAAATCAAAAAATTGTTTGAATAACATCAGAAGTGGCAATAAAATCACTATCAGCACTTACAATCTGGCATGCAACATGTGGATACTTCAAGTTTGTGCGATAATTTGTTTAACACACGCATTACAGAGGAATCGCAAAAACAAAAAGTCCATTACCAGACACTTCTTGACAAACAGAAAAAGAATTCTTTCAACAACAGCAACAGTAGCAAGAATAACACTACCAATGCATGCAATCTAGCATGCAAAATTATGTATATAACAGTTTAAGTTCAGTGAGATCTTATATTGATAAACAAAATATCAATATGCTGAACAAATTATTTAACTGAGAAACAAACATGGCCGTTGTAGCTTTCCTACAACAAGATGTCCATGTCCATAGGAGTTTGATTCGTGGTACCGAATCAAAGCATCCCTCAAAATCTCAACAAATTGAACATGTTGAAAAGTTGACAAAAGAAAAAAAGATACAGTCTTCAATGTCATCCACATGTTATCCTTTAGAAGACTATCCTATGGACAGATAAACGACAATTAGAGATTGGCTAATACATAATCCATCTAGGTAACCAATCTAATTGTACTTTATTGGCTTGAATATTATAATTTTCATTTGATTTATTTAAAATCATTTGAAATGATGTTATACAGTGCATATTGAGATGATGGAACTTGCAATCTCTACGAAAGAGACACGTTAAAAGCTATAATGGATATAGCACAAGATATGAATATTGAGGTTAGTAAAGTTTAGTAATCATAATAAATTTCATTCTATACTTAATATATTTAATTTACATCTATTTATTCTATTATAATGTTGACCGGAGTTAACACTATTGAGGCAACTCATTAATGATAGTTGCACCCTTATTTCAAAAGAATATACAATTTCAGACTTCAGATTTGAAAATGAATGTGCTCGCCAGATGATGTTGCAAATAAGCATACGAGAAGGAAATGGCAGTACAGATTCACTAGATCTAACCATTTTAGGATAGTACATAAATAGCAATTTGCTAATAACTGTTCGTCCATGGATAACATGCAATTAACTATTAATTCCATGTTCGTATTCAGGCAATAGTTGGTATCTCTTTCTTGTTGATATTCGTGAATGAAAATTCCAGATATATGATTGTAGCCACAATGTTCACACACCAGAACAGGACAAGGCACATGGAAATGTAGTATTCAATTTAGTCCAAACATTATTAATGTCTTCAAACAACATATCATACCTACGTTGTGCAAATAATGAGTGAGTAATTAAACTGTTTACTGTTTTATTTTATGTTTAATATGATTTTACATTTATGATACTAATTTAATCTAACATAAAATCATTTCTTCTATAGGCCAAGCTGTGCATTATTTTTACTCAAATATATAGAATGCTTCATTCTAGGATCTCAATAGAATCAATTTTATTAGATAGAATGATTATATACAGATAGAAGATGGCAGTAGATATTTGTTATAATGAATATTTTCTACGTCCCCGTTCGTCTTGATACTAATGGATAACAATTAGAATTGTGGAAAATACGTCTGGTGGAACTGCATATTCAGGCAAAAGTATATCTGGATAAGTTAGAGGAGTTACTTTGTTGATTCTCTATTTATATACAATATTGTGCACAGTACAAACTATAATTTTCATTCTCCTCGAAACAATACAATTAAATTCCTTTTTCTACTTCAATTCATCTGTTCTGTAATGTGGTTGGAAGTACAAATACAAACAAAGGTACGTATTTCTACAAAATTTTCCTTATAGTGATTGTAATTTGGATACATGATGAAATTATCTATGCGATTTTCATATATTTTTGTTGTTGCAAAGTTTATTAATATTGTTTCATCAGAATCAAATGAAATTTCTAATAGGGAATACAAGAAAATAACACTCTTTAGTATTTTATATGAACATTTTATTCGCTTGTTAAGTTCTACAAACCATCTTATCTCGTTTTCAGAACATCAACTAAATGGAATGTCAAAAAGACTTGGTCCTTTAAATACTCTAATATTGAATTATACATGATGTTTTTCCATTTATGTGCAGATCAAATTTTACTCTCTAGTAGGCAAGGTGTCAAAATTACATGTGAAAAACAATTGTAATAAACTTAGGATACTGGGAGAAATTAAGAGATTATCCATGATTGTTGAAACTCAAGTAAGACTTTGTCACACTTTAATTTTTTTACTTCTATCATGTTTTGACTTTTATGTGAAAGCCATATGAATTTTCCTCTTCACAGTTCGATTTACTAAAATGAAAAATTTTATACATGCATGTTTCTTTTCTACTAGACAATCATAAAAGAAATATTCACTTCTAAATGCTTTTGATCATGTACTAATGAATCCTAGATGAACTTTTGATTGTAGTAAAAAAAAGTACAAAATTTGCAATCTGAAACACCTTCTCACGGTACATTAATAAACCATGTCATTTGCTTTTGGAAAACAGTTTGTTTATGATTCATCAATTCATTATCTCTAATATCAACTAGCATAATTCATACTTCTTTTGATTTAGTCTTTCATTCTGCCACTTGTATTACTCTTTACCATTACCACACATTTTCATAAAATCAAATCACCTTGGTAAGAAACATCAATGCCCAAGAAACTAGAAGGAAACAAAAATTATTTTGCGTTACTTATTTTCTCCATGTATTTGTGCCTACTATCTGAATGACAGAGGCGATTTTTCAGGATCGTTATTTACTATTTAATCCCTGTTTGTATGATATTATTTTTACATAAAAATGAGTTCTTGACCTTTTTCAAACTTGTGGGGTCCCACCATGAGAGAGTTTGGTCAAAATGGTGGCTAAATCCCTACTCAACGGTCACTTTTTTACTTACTATGCCAAACAAACAGGTGCTTAGATATTAAAGTTTGTTTTTGTTCATGAGTACCTTACATTTCATGCATTTGACTTTACTGCTGTGGATAGCTATGTTGAAGTTCATTTCAGTATACGTTCTTTTCAAAAAATTATGAAATGGTCTGACTTATCTTTTATATACTTGTATGTCTCAATTTCCTACATTTATTGAAGATGAAGGTGGAATTCATTGCTCTTGTTTTATGTTTAAACACTAGCGTCAATCCACCAGATGTTATAAGGATATCTCCTTGTGTCTGGATGGAGTGCTGGATTAGTACAATCATCATCGTTCATTTTTTTCTTTGATATAAGCTCTTGCTATAAAAATTACTTTATTTTAAGTTGATATAAGCTATTGTAATAAAAATACTTTATTATAAGTTGGTCCAATTTGCTTGATTAGCAATGTGTCTTGAAAGTTCATATTCAAGTTCTATTAAGTCTTCTATAACTCTGCAGTTTTGATCTCCAATGATTAAAGTTCATCGAATATCTTTTTGTTGTTTAAAGGTTGCTATCATGTTATACTCTGGTGCACTTTTTAATGTGTTTTCATGCATGTTGTTTACATGCTCATTTTGCCAAGAGTTCTCTACAGTTTATCATTTTGAGCTAATAAATTCAATCTGAAAAATGTGAAAAACTAGTACATTTATTAACATCTTCATCTGCTGTGTAACCAACCAAGAATTTAGTTATTTGGTACCAATTGCTCTGGACATTGTCATTCATTTATCGGTTATTTACTACATAAGTATTTTGGAGTCTTTATGTACTAAGGAGCTTAACTGAATCAATCTGGGAAAAAAAAAAATTCAACATTGTTAGTTTGCCATCTGATTTGTTGGCCCTTTCTTTTATTTGGTCTTTTCTTAAGGTAGGAGTTTACATCTTTGTTTGTTTGCCCCTCCCCTTTTTTTTGCAATCTGGTCTGCCTATTGAAATATATTTCAAGAAAGATATGTTAATCATATAATAGCTATAAGGATGAAGATGATAGCTATACTGAACATATTCCAAGATTCGTGTGCCCTCTTTAAACATTATGAAATATGGGATATTTTAATTGATTGATGAATTCACAGTTGTTCTTCTTTATAAAAATTGCTCTATTTTCTTATTTGACAATTTCAATACATTCATATAATTTATTTATTTATTTATTTGTTTGTTTGTTCCTTCTGTAGATCCATTTTCCATGGCATCTCAAAAGGCAATTGAAGCAATTGGAAGAACCTTGAAACAACAGTATGAGAGATGGCAGCCCAGGGTAAGGAAAATACTATGTCTTAAACCACTTCATCGCTTGATTCTTTAAAAAGTACTCATGTCTTGTACTTGCTAAAAAGAAATAGACTGGAACGAGAAGATTTGAACTTTGTAAGGTACAATTGAGAGTCAAATATTCATCAAACAATGGTTGATATATGGCAGGCTCATTATAAGATTTCATTAGATCCTACCATTGATAAAGTTAAGAAACTTTGTACCACATGTCTCGAATATGCAAAATCTGAGAGAGTTCTGTTTCACTATAATGGACATAGTATGCCAAAGTTAATTGCCAATGGTGAAATTTGGCTATTTAATAAGGCTTCTTTCCTTAATGCTCTCAGTTTTTCTTGTGCAATTCTGTTTTAGTACATTTTTCTCTAGTTCTCATTGAGCTCTTTGATGTAGAGTTATGCCCAGTACATCCCTTTGCCAATCATGATCTGGATTCCCAGTTGAAGACACCCTCAATATATGTTTTTGGCTACTCTGCTTTTGGGATGATTGTTAATGCCTTTGTTGAGGTACTCATGCTGTTGTGGAATGAGAAGTGGTTTATATAAATCCATATGGCAATTTAATATATGTCTTGTATTTTCGCAGTTCCAAGACTGGACTGGTTCAACTTCTGACCCTCCACGAGGAATTGTATTTTGCTGGCAACATGTGAAGCTCGTGAGATACTCCCTCAGAGTGCTGAATTTCTAGCTGATGTATTTACTTCCTGCCTGCCAACACCCATAAAAATGACATTGAGACGGTGACATATTTCTCCTAGCCCTTCATCCTAGGAACTGACATAGATGTTTTTAACTTCATCCCAGTCTGTAGTTAATTTCTATGTCTGTAAAGTCTACAGATGTTTGTGGCTAATATGCTTGTAGTTGGTGAAAAGTAGAATAAACTTTTACTTCTCTTCTTGACATCCTTTTCCTATTACTATGTCTATGTTCCCATATTTGCAAATTCATTCCCTTTGGTCTGACATCAAAATTGGTATTCAATAATCTTCCTGCATGAGTTTTTAAGTTAGAATCATATAGTAGAATTTTATTTTATTTTTTTAAGAAAGGAAGAAATGTTCAATTATCATCCAGAGACAATACACATATTGTTGGGAGCTCAAAGCTGATAATACTAATGTATTTTTTTCATGAGCTCTGATTTACTTGGTGAACACAATTAATTTTGCAAGTGAAATGATTGAAAAAGAGGCTGAAGGTTTGCAAATATACATCTTCTAAATGAATACTGAAATTGGTTTCTTTTCTCAAGTGCAATGCTAAATGGAACAAAGAAACATCTCAGGTATCTTGCCGAGAATATTATTTGTAAAAGTTATGATATTTCAAGCACTGGCATAATGTAAATTTTTGGTTTTATATGTTTTTATCATCATTCATATATGGTGTACAGACAAGCCTTCGTAATAGTCATCTTCAGTAGTGCATTGATGATGTTGATGGTTAAAATGAAAAAGTATATGAATATATATACTAATGGTATCAAAGATTCCAACCATAATACTTGATATGGATAACATAGCTCCCATGGCAAGTCTGATATTGTATCCATTGTACGGTAAAGTGCTACCAATCTCTTGTCTGATTGATTTTCTCTCTTCCTAATTATTGCAACTAGGAAATTTTTGCTTTATTTCTATGTCAGTTCGGGAAGAAAGAAATCATCGAAATTCTCATTTTCATGTAAACTGTTGTATTCCAGCCTGTAAAATGTATTGTTTTCCTCTTGTAAATTTGAACTTCTCTCAGAGGTATTTTCCATATAGTATTTACTGCTCCCTCTTTGTTCAAATTTTGGATGACCATTATATCTCTATCAAATTTTATTTCTTTCATACAAGTGTGTGGGAACATTTTGTAATACAATCTACCGTCTAACATTAACATTCAAGATGCTAATATTACCTTCAAAGTAACGCAACTTGTGCATTGCATATATATATATATATATATATATATTTGTGTGTGTGTGTCATTTGGGTTGTTCCCCAAAAAGAAATCCAATCCCTTTAGAATTTCTTTCCACTTCCATAATTCATGCCAATTAATTTCCAGGTCCAATTAGAATTTCATTAACATCCCAATTTCAAGGCCCAATTAAAATAATATTTCTCCCCAATGCCTCACTTTTCATAAATAATACAATTTAGTCCTTTAGCCCATTCAATTGTACAGTCCATGTCTTCTTCAATTCAATTTAATACCTTCAATTTTTGAAGTGTGGAATTTGATGTCCAAACTTTTCATCCAATGGTCAATTTATTCTTCTTCCCTTTCCAATTGCTTCAAACGAGTCCATAACTAAAAATAAAAGAAAATTAACCCAAGTTAAGTAGAAATTAATAATTTGACGACATAAAAACTTAGTAATATAATCTGAATAAGTATACAAAATGCACTTATCAACAAGAATTTAAATTGAGGCTAGAATTAATAACAAAAACAAACAAATTACTTACCAATGACAGCGTCAATAACTTGATTGGTTGATTTTCCAAGTGTACGAATCTTAATAAGTAATAAAGTGAACTTGTTTCGTCCAAGTGTTACCAATCGAATTAATCAATTTTAGCTAGTAATCTCTCTCAAATAAAACTAACTCTATTCACATGTTTGGATTTTCTATATTTCTATGAAATTCATACACACATAAAAGCATTCAATTTTAATAATTCAATTTTGATTGCATAAGTTATAAAAGTATCTCTCGATCTTATCAAAACTTATATTACTTATTGCGAGATCTAGATAAATATATCTCATCTCAATCTCAATATTATCCTTAAACCATGCAATTTGTGATCAAGCAATAGGCAATTAATACAAATCAAATTGGCATGAAATCTCTTGAATTAAATAAATATTAATCTAAGGTGTTGATCATCCTAATAATAAAAAATCTAGTCAATCATGATTTTGAAAATAAATAACAAAAAATGAAAAATATTATCAGGTTCAATACAATAATTGAAGAATTAATCCAAGCTATTGTTATTCTTTGGCACCAAAATCGCAACAAAGATCTTTAATTCTTCCTTGATTGATTATATATCTTTCGGTCAATTGTGTTCTTCAATCTTCAAATGCCAAATTGATGTACTAATCTTGAGGAATTTATGTGTTTTGATTATTAATTTAGTTTCAAGAATGTAAATCTAGACTCTTTTTTATTTGAAAACAAGATCCATATTTGTAGACTTAATTTATGTCTAAAATATAGTCTCTAGAGGATAAGGAATCATAATTGTTGTCAAACTAGGATTTTCTAAATTGTTGAAACTTAATCTTTCTTTATACAATTTGGTCTCTTTTCCCTCTAAATGACTCATATAGCGAGTTTTATACCAACAACTCCCAAGTTAGATGACCATAAGGTACCAGATTTTAGATACCAAGTCAGATGACTTCCTTTAATTTTACCCCTCACGAGCAAGACTTAAAAACCTTTGATGATTTCCAAGCAAAACTTCTAGGTACAAGTATATACTTAGAAATCAATATGCCTTATAGGCAATGGTTGCTGCTAAAGGCAAAGGTCCTACTCAACTAAGGAAATTGAAGTCCTTGCCAACTCAAGCTCAATTAGAACCTACATCCCTTTCCAATTAGTGTAGGCCTCTGTTCCCAATGACATATGCATCTTTCTCATCCAGTAAAACACCGCCAAGGAATCTTATTACTATGCACCTTGATGCAAATAAAGAGGCCTGCCAAATCTGCGATGTGGTGAGTCATATTGCACTTGATTGTTGGCATTGCTATGACTACTCTTATCAGGGGAGATATCCCCCGATGGACTTGCTGCTATGGTTACTAAGCGCAATGCTATTTATGAGAATGTTGCTTGGTACGCTGACAGCATAACTAATGCTCAGAAAACATCTGATGCAGAGAACTTAGCAAACCATTAGCCTTACAATGGACCATATGTTGAAACAGTTTGCAATAGCTCAAGTTTGAATGTAAAATATACTGGTTCTACTTCCATTTCCATTAGAGTAATGCTATTTGACCCTAGCCATGTCAACGAGCTGAGCCGAGCCACTAGCAGAAATTCAAAGCTCGGGTTCGGCTCGAGCCTAAAAGTTCGAGCTTTTTTTGGCTGGAGCCGAGACAAGCAAAAGTTCAGCCAAAAAATTTTGGCGCATCCTGAGCTTTCGGCTCGAGCCTTAGGGGCTCGAGCCAGCCCAAGCGGACTCGATTTTTTTTTGTGTCAAAACTAAATTTTCTTAAAAGAATTTTTATACGTACTATAAACTAAATAAAAGTTAAAATTCTCTCCCTTTATCCGGGCTTGGGACAGGCAACAATTATTATAGGCGGAGTTAAAATTGTACACGAATAAAATATTTCGAGTACAATTTTTCTTGAAACAAAAAAAATTAAAAATTACATATTTTTTGAAACTAATCAAT
>CAIGRK010402922.1:0-10917 GCA_903798315.1 Fraxinus greggii | reverse complement strand
TCAGAGGGATTTCCTCAGGGTCTTGGTAATACTAATATTTTGTATCAGAACAACACTGAAGTTTCCTTTGTTCATGTCCCGTCATTCGATCTGGTGTTGCATTCTTATATCATTATAATGTCTAATGCATAGTTTTATCTATTTCTAGGAAAAAATTGCTGGTGATTAAGTTTCCACACGTTCAAGTGTCAATTGTATAGCACCGGTGTAGAAGATTCTCTCTGTTTGTATGTTTTATGAAATCCACCGACAGTTGGAATGACCTTATTCTTTTTCTCATTTAACAGGAACTCATCATACTTGGATTCATATCTGGATCCTGCATTTATGTCCATGATCAAAGATCCAGATCAGCGACGCAANCACTGAAGTTTCCTTTGTTCATGTCCCGTCATTCGATCTGGTGTTGCATTCTTATATCATTATAATGTCTAATGCATAGTTTTATCTATTTCTAGGAAAAAATTGCTGGTGATTAAGTTTCCACACGTTCAAGTGTCAATTGTATAGCACCGGTGTAGAAGATTCTCTCTGTTTGTATGTTTTATGAAATCCACCGACAGTTGGAATGACCTTATTCTTTTTCTCATTTAACAGGAACTCATCATACTTGGATTCATATCTGGATCCTGCATTTATGTCCATGATCAAAGATCCAGATCAGCGACGCAAAGAACAATGGGAAAAGGCTGCACAAGCACGGAGTGGTTTGAATTTTGTTAAAATGCTTGGATATGGTGACTTTGGTGGCCATTCTTTATCTGCTGCTGAAGAATATTCGCTTCATTCTAGATATCTTGCTAAAGCGAATTCACTTAATCTTTCTGAAATTGCTGAAATGAAAATTGTGTAAGCCAACTACGTATTTCTCCTTTACTTCCGTGTGTGTATGCAATACACTTAATTTTTCCTTTACTTCCTCGGTGTGTTGAGTCCAGTAGGTTCTTAAACTTATATTTTTCAACTCCCGCAGTCTCTGACATCAGCTTTGTAACCATCATGGAGAACAATTTGCTAAAATTGAAATCAATAGAAATGTTAAACTAGATGCCGATTGTTATGATACCTTTCTTCTGTTTTCATCAAATTTGCTAATATGAAATTTTTGAAGGAAACTATCTTGAACGCTTGTGTGGTCTTATTTGTTCTGAGAATGTGATTGTTTTATGTGCTATATATTATTGTTACTTTAGACTACAATGTGCTGGCTAAACTCAAATATGTCTAGCAAAGTCCTGTGGAGCTTGTAGGTTGCTTTCCTATTCTTCCTAACTTTAGGAATCTTCACGAGGCCCCCCACCCATGTAAATCTGCAACACGTGTGAATTTTAATCACTTTAGTTGGCCTGTTGGGGCACTGTATCTTGATTTTAAAATTGGGTGGATTTTTCATAGCAAGCTCAGAGAAGCATTATCTTCCACACAAAGTTTGGCAACCAAAAGTTTAAAGTACTTTCTTCATTTCTGTTTGATTTTCATAAATCAGCAATAGTGAGTTAACTGTATTGATTTCCCAAAGTTATAGTGGACAACTTATTTTTGTTTCAGCTACCGAGGTGGGGTTGACAGTGAAGGTCGTCCAGTGATGGTTGTTGTAGGAGCACATTTTCTGCTAAGATGTCTTGATCTAGAGCGATTTGTGCTGTATGTAGTAAAGGTTAACGATTACATGTGTTCTCAATAAATTTTTCATAATTTCTTATGCTTTTTAATGTTTCATGGCCTTGCTCTCATTTTTCCTTGAAACTGTACTCGTGTTATTGCAGCAAATAATTATGTTTAATATTGCATTTCAGGAGTTTGAGCCCTTGATACAGAAGCCTTATGCTATTGTCTATTTCCACTCCGCAGCATCATTACAGTCGTGAGTATACTTTCCTCGCCATCTTTTGCTCTTGGCATCATTTTCCTTATACTGGGTTATTGGTTCTTTGATCTAAAAGTCAGAATTTTTTTCTCTAATTCATTTGTGTAATCTGAAAATGGCTTTAAGTTTAAAGAAAGATCATAGTGGTGTCAATCAGCCGCTCGGCTCGTGAAAAAAGAGCCGCGAGCCGCTCGGGCTCATCAAAAGACAAGCTCCCGCTCTGCTCGCCCACTGGAGAGCGGCTCGTGGGCTCGTCCAAAATCAAAGTTTTTTTTTTCTATTTTTTCGGAAAAAAAGGTTTATCTTAAAAAAAAAATGGCGAGCTCACGAGCCGAAGCTCGGCTCGGCCCACGAGCCACTAGCTCATGGGCCGAGCCGAGCCGAGCTCGAGCCGCGAGTAACGAGCCGAGCTTAAGCTTGGCTCGTTTGTGACTAGCCACGAGCTCGGCTCGTGCACAAGCCGTGCTTGTGTGTATATGGGCCGAGGCTCGGCTCATTGCCACCCTTAGAAAGATGGATGGATTTTTGTGCTGTTCTGACTAGCTTAAAAAGAAGTAGAATTTACTTTAAATAACGTTCTGTTACAAACATGGTTGGATATTTTACTATTTCCATAAAGTTAAAAAGGTTTTTGAAGTAACTCTTCCTTACTGTCAAATTAGTAACTTGATTATTTCTTTCAACTTTAAAATAAAATTCAAAAAACTTGATATTTTTAAAACAGACTTATTTACTTGTAAGCAAATTTACAAGTTAAATTTTAAAATTTTAAGCTACCGCAGATGCTCTTGGTATAAAGTTTCTTACCAGACGTTATAAAATTTGGCTCGTTTCAATATTTTTGATTTGTGTAAACAGGCAACCAGATCTTGGGTGGATGAAGAGATTACAGCAAATACTTGGCCGAAAACACCAGCGTAATTTGCATGTATGCCATGCAATATTCTTCCTCCAACCACCATACTCTGTTCTATAATTTTCTGTGCAATTACCCATCTGGATGTTAATTAATTTCTCCTTTCACTGTGTAGGCAATGTATGTTCTACATCCAACCTTTGGGCTGAAATCTGCAATTCTTGCATTGCAAATGTTTGTGGATAATGTGGTATGACCGATCTCAATTCTCTTCCCAAAAAATAAATAAATAGCAAAACTAAATTTTGAGTAACTTCATATCTTTCTCCGTAGCTTATGAAAATTTTCGAAACTGATTTTAGGTTTGGAAGAAGGTGGTATACGTTGATCGTCTTCTGCAACTATTCAAATATGTTCCCCGTGAGCAAATAACTATTCCAGATTTTGTGTTCCAGTTGAGTTCTCATATTTCTGATTAATCACTTTCGTTGTTCGTTTTAATTATATATGCTATTTCTATGACTGAGAGGCAGTGAGGTTTTAAGATGGCCATGTTTGTTACAAGCGGCTTATATAACCTCTGGATTCATATTGTGGCATGATATCAAATTTTATCCCCTAAACATTTAGGAATTCCTTTTAACTTATCCTTAACATTGATGCAGGCATGATTTGGAAGTAAATGGAGGGAAGGGTCTTATTGTCGATCCGAGGACAAAATATGTTTATCAGCGACCATAGATATGGTATGAAAGCAGTTGTCTTGCGCCAAAAAATGAGCATGTTGTTTGCATTGTTCTTTTCATACATTTCATTTAGTGTTTACAAGATCAAGTTGTAGTTGGTTATTGTGTGCTAGTCTCCATCTTTTCCTGTGTGTTTATAGTATGTTTTAGGTTTTGTGCATAAGGATGGAAATATTTTTTCTTATTTTTCATTCATTGATTATTCGTTGTATCATTTTCTACAATAAGCTATTAGTATTGTTCTGAGATTTTTGTGCAAATGGTCCGTAACCTAGTGTGCAGTTAGTTCATTTAGACGATTTCTGTTCAATATAGCCCTTTGTTTTGTGCGCGCCTTTTCAGTCTTATTTAGAAAGGTAAAATTGTCCTTGGAGACATGATTTATCTACTCGTACAGAATTTTTTGCCTGCCTTCTTTACAGATGCAGTGGTGGCAACAGGGCAAAACCTGTTTTTGTAGGCCGACATCCAATGACTATCAAAGCGTGAGTTTTTTCCGTATATATAGCAAGATCCATGTCAAACCCAATTTTTGACAACGAGATCCTCACACTTTCATTTACGTGCAATGGAGTTCTTTGATGGATGAACACCATCAGTTTTCTTGTCAACTACGTGATTGTTGTGGGCGTGGACAATTTTTTAGGGTGAGATAGCTCAACTTTTCTTCAACTTTCTCTTTGCAAATTAGCCGAACTGTCACATTCTGCATCTGCTCATAGAATACTTAGAAAATTGCGGATCTTTCGAAGGCCCATTATGGTTTCTCGAATTACAATGGGATTTCTTGAACGTCTATTATGGTTTCTTGAGTTTCAATGGGATTTCTTGAGTTTTTTTTCCTTTCAAAGTTCTATTATTTTTGGCATGTAGTGGGGGGTGGTAAAAGAGCTTCTGGGCCAGTCTATTTTGATTTGAAACGTACAATGTGAAGACGATTTCTGCGTACACGTTGTATGTGCATTTTTTTATCGGTAAATGTGAATTCTATTGATCAAAACTCGTGCAGATACACCCGGCATACCCGGGCAAAATAAAATCGAAAGACTTACAAACTTTGCATGCTTTCCTGTGAGGATGGTGGTTGGTATTTCTAAAGTTGATTCTCGGCACAATATCATGTTGGTCGAGGATAGTTATAACCCCAAAACAAGTAATCCTCAATTAAGCGGAATCAATCTCCCATCTTGTCTATCTTAAATTCTTGATCACGTAACATCAACTCAACTCTTTTCCTTCCTACCTGTGCTTAACAAGAAAGAAGGTCATTTGGGCTTCAACTCTCAATTTCGTTCGTGGATTTAACTTATTTAATTATAGTATGCTCGTGGTTCACCGAGATGATCATCAACAAAACCAGAACCATCTCCTGCTTGACACTGTGTGGCATTTTGTATTCTTGCCTACAATGCGTTCTCCGAGCATTATGAGTCTGTGGTAAGCATGTTTGGTCTGCTACTATTACAAAAAATGGTCATTGTAATTTGAAAGACAGTTGCGTGATCGTAAGCATCATTCCATTTATTGATGTCCGACCCTTGCCTCGGCCAAACTTTCATACGCTCCAATATGTTGTGAGTTCGTATTTGTTTAGTTAGTTGAGTATATATATAAGGAGATAAGGTAGACGAAGCAAAAGCTCGCCGCCAATCCAAGTGAAATCTCCTTTTAAGCGAGGCCCGCGGAAGATCTACCGTATGTTTACAATTTACTTCAGTCATGTACTTGGAAGATCGTTACAATTTCACCTCACGAAGCCCAAGTCGATGCTGCGTGGACCTCATCCCATCCTAGCCAAAATTGTCCACGTCAACCTCGCATCAGTCAAAGGTTATAATAGACATATCGTACATCGAGGACCCCCAAGGGTTGCCTAACCTGCTCAACGGCTCAAATAGGCTTGGAAGTTTTTATCTGAAGCCAATAATCGGCTTCTACCTCGCTCATTTTGGAGCAAACTCATTCTATACGAGGTAAGCCTATAATGGTGGGAACATTATGTACTCAACCCCTGTTTGGTAGGCAATAGAATTCTCATTCTCATTTTTCTACTTATTTTCAACCACACATTCTTTAATAAAATAATATTTTTCATCACATTTCAACCACACATTCTTTATCAATATAATATTTCAGAATACATTTTTCCAAAATAATGTGGCTCAAACACACCCAATCAATCCAGCGGAGATGGCTTGTGTAAATCTTAAGCTGCACTGGTTACTATTATCATGATAATATCTAAAAGGGTAAAAAAAAAAAAAAATTAGTGGCTGACAAATCACACTTGAATCGTTGGCAATATTCAATTTGCCAACTTGCTTTTGCACCAATGCCCTACTAAAAAGAAAATAGTACAGAAGCTTATAAACTAATTATTCTTAAAAAATAAACAAAAACAGTAAGACGAGGGGAAAAAAAACATAAATAAAATTCAATTTTTATACACCCTCGAATTTCCATCCTATAAATAAATAAGTGCTGCGGACACACACGAAGCACGTCTGCTCGATGGATGTTGACTGCTCTTGCACACAATTGCACAAGTGCAAATCACGAGCTCTATAATTTGTCCGTCCTTACAGTAGACTTCTCGAAAAGTGTCTGGACGGTCCGACCTAGTTCCCACCTATTTAGTCGTGTTAGATACCGAATGATAATTGGAGCTCAGGGGACACGTTGATCTCTCTTTTTTGGAAAAAAAAATTAAAAATTTTAAAGAATAAACCAAAAAAATTAACTTCTTTGAGCAACATCGGTGATTCGCGCGAAAGCATTCTTCCGGCTTTAACTGGTCGACGTGGGACACGTGTCAATCAAAGGCGAGGTGGAGATAGGGGTTTATTCTTACTAATTAGATTCAGTCCACGTACACGCCGTAATTGGCCACGTTAATAGCCACTGGAATCACTCCACGTTTCACTGTCAATTAAAGCAACCGGCTATTCCAGTCACCGGTAAATGCAACGTTAGAAATCAGAAATATCCAGATTTCTTCGAAGAGCTATCTTCTTATCTTCCTTCACGGTCCCATATAAATACCCCTGTTGCTTCGTCCACACTTTCTGCAATTTCTCTTTACACCTTAAGCATCTGGCCATTGTTTTTTCTTGTAATTACTAGTGAATACCCTTCGGCGTTTATATATATATATGTACGCTGCCGGAAGACGGGAACCTGAGAGTCCCTTCTCCCCCGCCGCTCTCGGCTTTCCCCGCCTCCGTTTTTTCCGCTACCGCCGCCTCAGGTGATTAATTACTCCAAAGCGGCATATAGATATATACGTATACAAGTAACAAGCATTTATTTATAGATATAAGAATTTTGAAATGCCATCGCCGAAGATTAATCGGAAAGGAAGCAACGAGAAGAACAAGAAGGGAAGGTTATCTGAAAAAGCGATGTCGTTTCACGAGAAAAATACTGGTGCAGTGGCTGAGATGTTGCCGAGGCCAAGAACGGTGCCGGATTTGCTGGGTAGGAAAAAAGATGTGGTGAGTTCGACTGATTTGGGGGCGGCGCAGGGAAAGCCGAAACTGACGAAGCTGCTTCTTAATGTGACGACTCAGAGGAGCCTTGGAGCTTTACAGGTTCTGATGTCGCCGGATGCGACGGTGGATGACTTGATTAAGGCGGCTCTACGACAGTATGCGAAGGAAGGCCGGCGGCCGATTATCTCCTCGACCGATTCATCTAACTTCGATCTCCATTATTCCCAGTTTAGCTTAGAAAGTAATTAATCTCTCACTTTCTTTTTTTAATCAATTGCAGCCGTTGGATTGTCAATTTGATTTATGATTCGTTAATTCCAATATAAATTAATAATAATATACATGAATTTAAGAGGTACTAACTAATTGAGTGGCGTGGACAGGTTTGGACAGGAAGGAGAAGCTAATGGCGTTGGGGTCAAGAAATTTCTTTCTATGTCCAAAGGGGACGGCTGCAGCAGCGGCAACCTCTTCCAGCTGTTCAAAGGAAGCTGATGATAAGCCTACGAAGAAATGGTTGCCTTGGCTCAAATTCATGGATAATTAAAAACTGAATTACGGTCTCAATTTGTAGCAGTAATTCTTTTTACAATTTGTAGTTTTATAAAATTAGATTAAGTTCTAAGAATTTGTAAATTATTAGACAGGCAGGTGTAAGGTTTCCTTTGATTTATGGTGGTTGCCAAATTGTCCACAGAAAATTGAAGGCCATGTATCCACTTGATTTGTATACTTTTGGCATTGGACCGACCATGACGACAATTGCTTTATGTGCTGTGAAAAGAACTCCTTTCTTTCAATAAATTATAAAGGGTAATGGCCATATTTATGGCCGGAGTTGTTGATCAAATATTTTGTTAGTTAACTTTCCGTTAATTTCGAATGATTGATTTTACCTAATGAATTATATAATATCATATGATATTTTTACAATTTGTCAGTTTAAAATACAATTAATTTTTTTATTCAATCTTCTCATTTCATATTAGTTTCGGTAACCATTTATATTCATTTTTACCTAATGAATTATATAATATCATATGATATTTTTACAATTTGTCAGTTTAAAATACAATTAACTTTTTTATTCAATCTTCTCATTTCATATCAGTTTCGGTAACCATTTATATTCATTTTTTTTTTTTATGTATAAGTTGCAAAATCATTTTATTTATGGACAGAATATTATATTTAACAATCTCCAATTTATGATGTAGACTAGTAATCAATGCAATTTTACTGTACATATAAATTCTCACTCTTGCTGTTATGATCCATGATACGAAAGTAAGTTCGAGCAATGATCCATTGATTATTGAAGATGGATTTATGACTAGATCGTGAGCGAAACGGGTCAAAGAAGCAATTCGACTACTTGATCAAGCCACGGTTGACGAAACATTTATCACGACAAGCAAATTGACAAATTTCATGTTGGACATGTGAGATGAAACAAAGTGGTGCAACTTGATTCAAACAATTGAGGGAGAAGATGGACAGAACAACTATACGACCGCATAGTTGTTCAGGGCATGCTATGCGACTGCATAGAATTACATTATGCGGCAGCATAGTATATTTCCGGCGGCAAATTTTTCAAATTTCACGCGATCTTTTATTTTAGTTAAAACTCTATTTTGTAATATCTTTTATTATTTTTAAGACTTAATTCCGTTTTTATGTAGGTTTGATAGGTTCCATATAAATATGATTATTATTTTAATTGTAAAACACACAATTTGAGTGATATTATTATAAGACATATTACTTTCTACTTGTTGTTCATTAAATTAATTCCGAACTTATCAAGAATTAAATTCTTGTGGTGTTCATCAATTTAAGTAAGGTTCATAAGTTTCGTGGTCAGCGGCTCAAGATATTATTGACGATCGTTTTAGTTTTTTGATTCAATAATTTATTGGGTCGAGCTTTGAAATGTTGATTTGACATTCTTGAATTTGATCTAATTTGTAGTGAGCTTCGTAACTTCAATTGCTACGTGATTCGCATCACTAACAATGTCTAAAAGTTGTGCGCATTAGAGCGTGTACAAATATGCATAGCTAGTATTTGGTCCCCTTTTTTTAGAAGAAGTTTTTGAATAGTAATTGATAGGAGAATGTGTGGTGAAAAAGTGATGAAAAGTTTTGGATTTGTATGTAATATTATTTTATTTAGAGAATACGTGGTTGAAAATGAGTACAATAGAAAAATGAATGAAAAAAAAGAAAGAAAGAAGTGGACTCAAACATTGACATATTAAATTACGGGAATTTATGAGGAGCGGGCGGACGATGTCAAGTTGGGTGAATGTGTGGTCGAATTGTATCACTCATGCCAATAAAGTTTTAATTGAGTGGGCCAACACAAGGAATATTCATAATTTGCTGAGGAAAATTCTGTATAGATGAGATGAATCTATGTATGACACATTATTTTTGAAGATAAGAATCAGATACAGTCAACATAGTCGTGACTGGTTGAGGCTTTGGGGAAGGACCCCAAAATTATTAGCAAATTGATTTTAACTTTCAAAGGTTCAATTTTGCTCATTTTTCCTTTTTTGGACTATTTGATTGTATTCAATGTGACAAAGGCAATGAGAACCTGATAATACAATGCATCCAAATGTATGTGTGTCTTTTCGAAACGCCAACCAAGGTCAAAGTCGTATTATTTAACGATTAGCTCATTCTTATCAATAAGGTTCGTTGCGACCTCTTTGATATGCTCAAATTCATCTGCAGACTTGACTCGTCGCTAATCCTAAATTCCTAACGAAAGAAATGTTTGCGCTCTTTTTTGGTAAAACATCCAAAGTCAGTGATAACACCACCCCCACTAATTGATTTATTGGCCACTAAACCTACCTTTTAAAGATATTTTAGCCATTGGACATATTATAATTAGTAAATCAAAAAAACAATTCACATGTTTTGGTACGCACTAGTAATGCATAAAATTTTATGGTATAAAAGATGAAATTAATTTCTATTTCTTGTCCAAGAATATCTAGTTATGTACGATCTATCTAGTTAAACAAATTATTAAAGATTGGTTAACCTCGTTTAGTGGATTAAAAACAAACTTAATCATATGGTACGTTTGGTAAGTACAACGGGAGAGCATCGAAGAAAAATAAAATTAATTATTTTTATTATAATTTTTTAGTTATATGTAATTTTATATACCAAATGCATACATTTAAATATAAGCCCCTATTTGGTGCATATATTTTCCCCGAGAATGCATTTCTTTTTATGTGAAGGGAAATATGTGGTTGAAAATGAATGAAAATTTATTGATTTGATGAAAAATATTATTTTATTGAAGAACGTGTGATTGAAAATGAATAGAAAAATAAAAATAAAAATTTTAATGTGTACCAAACATGGGTTTAATAGTTCTTTTAAACAATTATAGCCTTGTTGAAAGTGAAATTGAAAGAAATAAGTGAAANTTTTCCCCGAGAATGCATTTCTTTTTATGTGAAGGGAAATATGTGGTTGAAAATGAATGAAAATTTATTGATTTGATGAAAAATATTATTTTATTGAAGAACGTGTGATTGAAAATGAATAGAAAAATAAAAATAAAAATAAAAAAAATAATGTAGCTCAAACAGAAATGTGTAATCAATTAAGCTAAAAATAATATGTCATTTCAATTTAGTCGAATTTCCTAGAAGGTATCGAATAATTGTTAAACTAGCTACATGTGATGCATATTGATTATTCCTTTTTACCTAACTTTGAGCGGACTAATGCTTGCTTTAATTTGCATTATTGCATTATAATTATCAACATTCAATAACCTCATCAAACCTAACTTTTTGAATTTTTATTACATTTAAATGCGATTACATCTCATTTCATAATTTGTGCTTATTTGATTATAAGTAATAATTGTCAACCTCCCCCCTCACCCCACCAAAAAGAATTAAAAATAAAAATAAAA
>CAIGRK010402921.1:0-23063 GCA_903798315.1 Fraxinus greggii | reverse complement strand
CAATAAATCCGGGCGATGATTTAAAATAGTTGACAGATAATATCGACAACATAGACTTGACTCGACTTGGAAATAACCTACACTTATGGATGGTCCAATTAGTAGTTGGGTTATCAGATTGTGGGTTTAGGTTAATTGGTAGCCCATTTGTTGGTTTAGGCTTTAGTTTATTGTGGCCCATATTGTCAGCCTAATTAAGTGACCTAACATCCAATCTACATATTCATCATACAACAGCCTTTATGCGTGAGGTGTGGGGGTGCGCGCGCTCCACACTTTGTGCAAAAGGAGGGAAGAGAGAGCCAAGAGAAGAGAGGGCTAACGTGAGGGGGTAACCGGCTTGGGGGTATTTGGAGTGATCCCCCCTCTTCTTCTTCGTGTCACCACCGCCATCCATTCCTCTTTGTGGGGTTTGAGAGAAGACTTGTGGCAACCAAAGTGAATGTTACATTTTGAGTCGAGCCTTGTGCGTGTGGTGTCATTTTGGTGTTTTTGTGAGCCCGGAAATTGGATATTGGAACCCCAAAATTTAACAGTCATTAAATTGTTATTTATTATAACCAAATCAGAATAGTTAATCACCAAAATTCAGCGCATACACCAATATTCAAAAAGTGCACAATGTATACTGTGGTTTGTGATATTGATCATGACTATACATTAATTTACTTTTCCTTTTATCTATATGTACACTAATGATCTGTGCACCCAAAGTTTGACTGTATAATGATCATCAATCAATGCTTCTTCTTTCCAGCAAGAATTGGTTGAATTTGCAATCTCCTGCTGAAAGCCTCGTTGAAAAGGAAACGCGTCTGAAAAGCAGAAATTATAGGGAGCCATGCTAGAATCGCTATGGGTGCGAAAAGAACTACGCCCATCCCATAATCATAAGCTCGAGCAAAAACCCGAGCAAATTGCCACAATCCCGTTCCCTCAATCTTAGGCCTCAGAGTTTGTGCAACCTGAACGACAAATCAATGTAAATACTAACAAAGCTAGAAAAAGAGTCGGGTAAGAAATCCTCCAAATAGGATACACACATGGGCCAACCAATCTATCCCATCCTCGTCCAAAATATAATACGAGAAAAATGAAGAAATGGGATAGCGTAAACTATAAGGATATACGGAAGTCCTTCTGAACTTACCAATATTAAGCCCCAACCAGTAGGCAGAAAGGCCAGACAACAAACAACCAAATCTCGCCCAGATAGATCGCATATGAATGATAGAGCCACTATTGTTGCCATGACTCCAAGGAAAAGAAGGGCTTTAAATAGCCTGAACGCGAGGTGATAACTAGCACTGAGATATTGCCTCCCTACGTTCACAACCTGATAACAAGTTCATACAGTTGACTTATGCGGAGAAACTTAGGGCGTGTTTGGTAGAGATTAAAATCGGAATACAATTGAAAAATTAGCCGTTATTGTTGACTTTTATTAGATGAGGAGAATCCAATAACGGCTATATTTTCAATTTTAATTGACTTTTAATCTCTACCGAACACGTCCTTAATGATGTTGAACAATGAAATATTATGCTACTACTATACATGGCTACACAAATAAAAAAATCCACATTATGAAGTTTACCTTGATTAGGAGGAAAATCAGTACGATGACAACCCACGAGAGCACATAAACGACAAAGTTTTTGTTCTGACCAGATATATCTAGATGATAGACCAAACCATATTGGTAAAGGAAAAATCGTAGTGAAAGAAGTAACTCTATTAACCGAGAAGTCAGCCCAGAGTGAAGAAGATGGGCTTGCTCATCATTCCACCAAGACTGCCAACTTTTATCTTGTTGGATTCCTATCCCACCCTGCTGCTTGATCCATTTGTTCCAATCTTTCCAGTCATCGACTATCTTGCCCCAGTTGAATCCCGAAGGATTAAAGAAAAATGGTGCAAACAGCCAAGTCATCGACATGAACCAAATAGCATATGTTATCAACACATATGCCATGCTACTCTGGTAGGACCGTCTAAACAAATCATAAACAATTAGCAGCAGCAGCAGCTCAAATCCTTTCACAAAATGACTTCGCGAATACAATCTGTAGTTTTCAGTAAAACTTGCATGAAAGACCACCACCTTACGTCCAGTGGGTATATACTTGGCACCCCCGTGAAGAATTGTTCGACCGTAATAATGAGATTTTGTTCCATAAGAAAAAGTAAAGAAAACAGAAGCAAGCTGAAGTTGCATGAGAACAAAATCTTTGAGGGCAGTAAGAAATCCTCTCTCCAGTCCAATCTCTATAACCATTGGTAAACCCGTTAAGAGCCCAAGCTGGATAAATGACTGAGAAGCCAATGCTGTTTCCAAAGATTCAATATTTTTCACTCTGGCCTCGAGGAGCAGTGCTCTTTGTAGACCACTAAGTACAAGGTAAAGCTGTCCATAAAGGAATACATATACTCCAATAACTGAAATCTGCAATTCGAAAACACAAATAATCTCACAAAATTAATCAGAAGAACATCAAGCCTATCCAAGAAAACAAGAATTTTAACTGAGTCTGTGCATCAAATATTAAAGGGATGACCTTAAACAATGATCATTTATTTCTCTGTCTGAACTTTGAAGTGAAGGTACTCGAGTGTAAAACTATATAATTCCATAATTCTTACCAAGCTGTTAAAATAAAAGCCAATCGTAGTAAAATAACAAGAAAGCATCCGAAAGAAGTCAAATCGACGTCCAAGTCGGTATATATCACGGCTGAGAGTTTGCTCACTGTTGCCATTTGCTACTTTGGCTTCAAACTTCGATATCTGGTTGAGTCCAACATCACGTCCTTTGCCAACTTGCATATACTCGTGATATGTAACATATCCCCGTCGTAGTGTAGTATTGAATCCTAATCACACCAGTTTATCTTGTAACAAAATATTATAACAGATAAAAAAAGAGCAACAGCTTTAATTTATTAATCTTTACCTGCAAAGACATCCTCGCTCAAGTTAATTGTCTTTGATGCCTTGCTAATTCCACCTCGTGTTAAGTGAAATATTCTATCAAATAGATCTGGATGCCCATAATGGAATCTAACCCTGTAATAAGTCAAAATAAGTAATCATAGTTACATATTTTAATATCGACTGAACTATAAAGATAATTCCATCAGGTAATTCGATGCTGCAATGAATAAAACCTGATCCGTCATATTCATATTTAAGTTAAACAATGCTAGTGGCAGAAAAGAGACCGTTAAGTTGGAGATAAAGGCACTTTTGGCAGAAAAGATTCGTGTGCCTCAATTCTTTTATTTTTCAATTTCTTTATAAGATTTTTGACATCAAATTAACGCATTAATTACCTGAGAGGATTTGCCAGAAGTCTTTGGCCAATGGTGACAAAGCTGGTTTCCTGATAGGACATGAACCATGCCAAAGAAGAAACACTGCAGTAGAATACAAGCTATAGTCAAAAACAACATTTTTCATTATGTTCCATGTATGTGATTCTATTTCCCTTATCATATATTTATAGGAATTTTATGCTTCATAACCTAACTATATTCAAGAACTCTAACGAATGTTATTCCAAATGTTATAAACATCCTTATCAAGATTAAATGGCAACAGATATTAACGCACTTCCCCAATAAGTATTAGAGAAATGAAAATAAAATTTATAGTTGAATTTATTTCCAAGATAGCATTTTGAAAATCTTGATTAAATATTTGTTATGATCTTAAACATTGAACAGTACTAAGACCATATACCGAGGTTCGAGGAGAGAACAAGAACCAGATTTTAAATAAAATTTCTGGTTGATAGAATATCGATTCATCTAAGAATCAAGTAAATAAAACTGAATATACACCTATTTAAAATGTATTCAAGAGATAAGGAGTCTCCCAAACACCTTAACTGGGAGCCAGTAGTACTGCAAGTTTCTTTAAAATTTTGCATTATTCTGGGAGAATAATACCCGCAAACCTTCAACTATTAGCATAAACACTTACTATTGTTTGAGAAAATGAAAATATTTAGGAAGTTTCTTTCCATCTGTATCCCAAGTATATGATGAGGCAACTACTATGTAAAGAAGCCTAGACTAACCTTCCTGTGAATATGTGCTCTCTCATGCCAATTATTGTAGGAGGCCTCCTTCCTTGAACCCGTAGAAATTCTTGTAAGAGATTTCTCATCTTGAGAGCTTCCTCGAGATAATTATCCTGTCATAACACTGTCATTATGACAAAGTTCATAGTATATTAATCATTTGAAACTTAGTGTTGGGCATACTTGGTTCATATCAATTGCTTGGAGAGCTTCACCACGTGTGAAAATTATTGCATGGTTTTGATTCTCAGGTTTTCCTTCCCCAATATTTGGAGGTCCAGGGAGCTTTATGCGATATATCTCCTACAAAAGCTGAGTATTTAACGAGGAATTGAAAAACCAAATAAACATTCAACATATATACCTACCTTGCCCACACACTTCCATACTTCAATAGGAATTCCATTTGGACCAAATGCTTTTCTTAGCTGCATTATCTTTGTAGTGTCCCCCACTTCAAAAACTTGACCTCTTCTAGTATAGTTAACACTCCAATTTATAGTGGAAATTTGAAAGATCCCCAATATTCACAATACTCCTTTCCTAATATATTTCATTGCAATATTTCTTCCATTTGTACTTGGTTTAGACATATACTTTCCTTTTCCCCTTTTTGAGATATCTTGTAAATAACTTTCTTCCCATCCTTTTATCCAAGAAAACAATGCAACTTCTCATATACATGTGCACAGTACTCTCAAATCACACTCTTGGCCTCCCATTTACAAACACATACAGCCTTTTCACCAACCTATGTTGTGTACTCAACACCAAAATTACCATACATTCCATACACGAACACCTATCCACCTAAAGAAACTAGGATGAAATCTATTTAACAGAACTTTTGCCAATTTTTAGAAGTTACATGGGAAGTCTCTCTCTTTTTGAAGAAAGTATTAGCTAATGCCAAATAATAAGTCATATCAAAAGTCCACAATGGTATTATCATCTACTTTTCGAAGCTAAAGCTAAAAGTTTTAAGCAATCTTCCACAGCATAAGTTATATTTCCCCGTATAACCATTATGCCCTTGTTTGCCTCTTGTTTATAATCGGTAAAATCACTTTTTATCTACGTATTTGTGGCACCCACAAGTAATACACACTTATTCACCACTCATTTCTATTTATTTATAATTTAAACCGATTATAAATTACTCCTAAACATGCTATCTCCTCAAACAAAGATCTTATCTTGACCCGTGATTGTTTTAATCATACCATCCATGTCATCCAAAACTGTTGTTTTGTTGCCTTATCTAATCCTATTTCTGCAGAACACCCACTAATAACACTAACATGCTCTCCTCCTATTGATAATCTAACTACTATAATCATGTTCGTGTCCATTTAACTCCTTCAACCTCACTTTTAATTCTGGTCCAATGATTATTCCTCCAAAGTACGAAACTTTCCATGAAATTTGGTCTCAATTACGTGATAATATTTTCTTTCATCCTAATTGTTCTAATGGATTTATAAGCAATGTAAATATCTTATTACCTGGTCAAAACCGTTGACGGCTTTGACTAATATTGATGAATAAACTTTTTGAGTCCTATCTGCCATGATCTCTTCTTTCTCCTCGACATAAGCAAGACGCAAAGATGGATATCTGTAAGCAGTTGATATTTATATGAAATCATACTCCAAGAAAACAGTGAGCCGGAAATTTTCACGATATATCTCTTGACTATAGACAAGTACCTTATCATCAATTCAAGTATGTCTTGAGCCTGTGCGTCTCCAGAAGCTTTTTGTGATCCATAAATTTGGCAAGAAACAACATGTGTGAATTTCATATCTACCATGGCATCAAGCTGAGCCGATAACGTACCATTTTCTCTATCAATGGATTCATAACCTTGAAGAATATCTGATAAGCAGATCAGACACAGTGAATAAGTCTCAAACTGGCTCTTGAAGTATTTGTAGTACAATTACCGAACTGGAAAAATTAAAAATAATTATTTAATTCAACAAACCATCATCCTCGGCCATGTCAAGAAAAGCTTGCAATTTTAGGGCTTTTCTGCAGTACATCATTCCTCTGACTGTTGTAACATAAGAAAATAATGTTGGTATAAACTTTTAGTTAAAAGGAAAATGTTCAAGATAAAAAATAAATTAATATACCCGTATCGTCCCTAACAACTTAAACTATTAGAAGAGGTAGTCCTCGATTTGGTATTAGAACAGGAAAATATCTAGAATTTGAACCGCGACTCAACTATGAAATTTCATGCATCAGGCATTTTTATAGAAAGTGCCACACATGAGGAGTGTCTTGAAAATACAATATACGTTAATAAATTACTCCAATCTAGCAGTTTCATCTTTTAGATGAGGTGGTCATTCAATACAAAATCAATTACAGGAAATTTTTAATCCTTATAACTTACCTGTTCTACTTAGAGTTTGCCCTCGAAAGGAAGCCCAATCTCTTAGTTTGTCCTCATTGATTTTATTATTTTCATTGAGTTCTTCACATTGCATACGTTCCAGAAAATTTCTCCATTCATCTGAGAGCACATAGTGAAATATTCAGTTAAAAGAGAAGTATCAGACAACATTATATGCAAGAAAGATATGTTCCGCCCTTAATACTAAAGCAGATCCATATATGGTAACCTGGATATATCTTTTGCATATAAAAGCTAATAGGAACCGCTTCCTTGCTTGTGTGAAGCTCCTTTTTTGAAAACTTGACTTCTTCCATAAAGTGCGGAGTCAAAATGCTGCAATATAAAGAAGATCAACAGTTTGAGGACAATCCATGTTTGTGGATTATCTGAATCCAGACTAAGGTCCATGATTATAAAATTCAAAGCTCAAACAGAATTATGGGAGTTATCATCCATGCAATTGATAGCTACAATGTCAATATAAATTAGAGAAGAACATTACTTGATATTAGCAAATGAATATTTGTGGATTATCTGATTGAATATCACTTAGAGATATTAGCAAATGAATTGATATCTTAACGAAGAACATTACTTGATACTGACTAGATTGTTATTCTTCTGTATTCATAATTTGTCAAGAAGAAAGTTAAAATGGATGGGACAGTAGCCATACATAGATAAATTAAAACAAAAAAGGAACATAAAAATATATTATTGGTGTGCACCTGAATGACAACATATTGCGCACTTTTGGAGCTTTAGGCATATCCATAAAGAGAGAAGTAGAAAAATATGAAATCCGTCTCCGAGCTTCCAAGTTTGAGGGTATGTACATTGCTTTATCTTTGACGGTGAGCAACAAATGAAAGCGGTTAATCTATTTCAAAAAAGGGGTTCATTCATTAGATTCATATTGATGTGAACTTGTGTACACGCCTGTGAAAATGCAAGGTGTATAATCTACCACGTGAAAGAAGAAAATGATCTTAACCCAAATTGTGGACAAAAAATTTGTCATTACTGAGTTGAATCAAGGTACCTTGTCCATTAAAGGGCCAGAATCCGGCAGAGGAAAATGGATAGAATGCTTTGAAGCAAATAATTCTGGTTCACGCTGACTGAAAAATTCCGTATCTTCCCTCTCTAATTGCTGAGTGTAAAGCAAATCCAAAGTCCTTTTACATTAACAAAGGAGACAATATCTCAATCACGAATTAGAATGTAGAAAAATAGTACTCAATAGACTTGGAAACTATTGCTTAGGAAGTATGTTAACCTGGAACCATTCACCAACAAATCATTTGTTACAAGCTCAAAAATATCTTGAATTGCCTTCACAACTTTATAGTAATGGCTTTCATTCCCCTCAACCTTAATCAAAGAATCACATCACTATGGCATGAGAAGTGGGGAATTGTGGAAACTTAGGTAAGCTTAAAACTCGGCAAATGATGTTTTACCAGAAGCTCAACCAACTCAGTACATTTAGCATGTAAAGCTAGTAATTCACTCATACGTAAGTCCTCAACAAGTGATGATCTTCCAATGCTTTCCTCGATCTCATTCAATATACCAAAAATGATACTGCAATACAAGAGAAACCAAAGAGAAGGTAATATGTCAGGAATTGGAAGTGAAATAGAAGAAATTTTTAATGACAACATGAAATTGTTTTTGGGAAATCTTGAATCCTTCAGTACCTTCTTTCCAGGTCACCAACCACAAGGATGTCCAACATGTACTTCAGAGATTCATAGCACTCAATGACAACTAAGTACACATAATTGTCCTTTCTAATTCTTTTCAAAAGATTGTGATCTTCTCCTTTAAAATCTCTTGCAATGCTTAGAGCTATTGACAGCTATAAAGAAAAGAAGAAACCTTATAAGTCATAGAAGCATAAACTAGCACATTAAAAAATGAATTTCAAAGTGCACAAATACCTTATTTGCTAAGAGGAATACAGGCCAACGGATCTGGCTAGAAAACAACTCTGTTGAGACAGGTATTTTCATCAAATCCATTTCCCTGATTCCAGTAACACAGTTATGTTATATATCATCTTTGGACTAACAAAAGACAAACCAGAAAAACATTCGATAAGACATAATTAACCTGTTGCTTATCAGGTCCTCTTCGCGGAAGCTGCTAATGATTTGGTTCCATACAAGAACAAACTTCACAGCCCCATTCTTCTCATTTCCTGAAGCCTGAAACTTACCTCAATTCAGACAGAAACAATATACTTGTCGTAGTTGTACTATTTTAGACTGAACAAACCTTTAGAAATTTCTGGTGGAAGATCCACTTTTTGATCCCGTCTTTATTATCTTTTATCTGTTTTGGAATAAGGCAGGCATTAAATGCAGATGGCAAAGTGTTAAATCTACTTCGCAGCATTCCTTGTGTTCGAATCTGTTTGAAACAAAAGGATTAAGAATACTATCATTCTATTTATAACAAAAAGAAGGTTATAAAAGAAATGGGAGTTGTATATACTTCACCAAGATGGTGCAGAATCCCATAAACACCACCAAACACAGCACAGTAAATAGAATACCATATTTGTGCATCCATGAAATACACCTAAATACGAGAAAAATGAATATGATCTTAAACACTTGTGACGAAAAGCATCTTGGATGAGTAGTATAAATCAATTATGATAAAAGCATTGATTCCAGTAGGTCTTTAGATTCTTACAAGTATAATGGGAGACCAAATAGCAGCAATGGCTCCAGCATTGTTCTTCACTGGAATTAGAAAATTCACATCAGTTGATGTTCGCAAGTTAAATTTCTATAAATCATCTCAACTGTTTAAATTGCATTACGGAAAATAGGGGATCATTACCTTTTGGAAAAAGCTCATGCCAGTCATAGTTTTTAACCCCAATTCTCATGATCTGCCTCGTAGGGGATATGAGCGGTTTAATCTGCACAATGTAGGACAATTAAATTTATAAGCCTGCATGATCTTTCCTTCACATCATTACACTCAGAATAGGTGCAAAATCATAAATTATGTTGACAAAAAAAGTGTCTTGCTAAGGTAACACAACAAGACCACAATCTTTACCATGCAAATGGATCAACTCAAACTGTGTCTTGGCCAATTTAGCCATCCGCAGAAGGATTGACGAACAATGTACTTGATTATACCAGGTTATTGAGAAAAGCAAAACAAAGTAAAATTACTCACCTCGAATGTATAGCTAAATGAAAATTTGCTGAGGAATAACAACACCCAGAATAATGAGTACCTAAAAGCAACAAGAACACACACTAATGAACAAGATCGAGTAAAAATAAAGATAGAGCAGAAAACTTTTGAGTGTATAGAGTATAAAAATACTTTAGGATAGATACTTGGCTCTCTTGCATTCCTCTTCCAATGTATAACCGAGGCTATAAAATGTGGAGAAATTCGTTAAATGTCATGAAAGCTTGGATTAATAACTAAATATACAAAAGCCGAAGGAATAAATAGATTACAAAATCAAAGTAAATACATTCCATTGCTGGAAGGCTATTAAAAGATAAGTATCATAGAGTACAACATGACAACAATGATCCAATAGAAGTATAATAGGATAGAAAATAAAGTGAAAAAAAAAAATCTCGAGCATGGACAAATCAAAGTTTTTGCCCTGTGTCTCATGATGCAGAACTATAAACCAGATAACTATGTATTCTAAAATATAAAACTGATGATGATCTGGCTATCTTTATTTTTGGATACTCCACCTATTTGCTGATCTGAAACAGGACCTGAAGCTGGTGAAATAATGTTGAAAAAACTCTATCGTATAACAGACACCAATAAATTGTCCAATATTCATATGTAGTGGACTCAAAACTCCAACTGTAGTTTCAATCGAAGCAAATCCAGAAACATCTCAAAATGTTATGAAAAGGACACTGAATTCTTACTTGTGTCCACAGAGTAAAGATTGTACACATTCGAGCGTTGGAGGTCTCAATGTATTTTCCAACCACAGGCACAAGAAAAAGGACCATACTGACTGCATTAGTAGTTAAGTAAAATGCAACTGCAACCACGTACGAAGAGTAGCACCACTCTCCAAGCCAGCTACCATTTTGCGTGGAGTAACAAGTGTATTTTCTTCTAGATCTAGAGTATAATACAGGAAGAACAATTGTCCATATCATGGCCAGAACCACCTTAACCACATTTTTTATGCGTTGAGCAGAGTCCATTGTGTATCTTGCTTTCCATGTGAAGGCAATGTCAAGAATAGCTGCAATATAAGAAATCTTTTCATATTGATTGAATACGTACACTGAAAAGGAGGCTGGTAAATAGTAATGCTAATCGAACACTATAACTTGATAGAGAAAGAGGAAGAGAACACACAAATTAAGCTTCCACAGTGAACACTCCATTGTAGATATGGAAATAGTTGTTCGAAACAGGAAAAAATAAATAAAATAAAAAATAAAATAAACAAACCAGCTTAGCAAACAAGAAACTTTACCCTAAAGTATATATTATAATCATTGGAAACAGTACTAGAATAGATTAATACCTTCCAAAATAATCATAGCAGGCTAACTTGGGAATTTAAATTAAATTCCACAAATATGACCAAATATTATCCTAAATTTTTTTCCTTGAGTCTTATTGGCTCCGAAACACCTAGGAAAAGATGGAAACATCCAACAAATGCACATCTGGTTTTTAATCGTGAAAATTTTATGAATCCATTCAAAGGACTAAGATTGGTTAGGAAAAGTTGAGAAATGTATACAGAGTTTTGCGCAATCAATCAAATTTGGAAGACTGAAGAAAGAGTTTCTAAGACTGCAATTTCTATGGGACCAAATATTGGACTAGAAGAAACAACATTTACTTAAACTAAGTGGCACCGAGATGAGAATGTGATGATGGATTTTCTAAAATGAAGAATGAGCACATGCCGGAGTTAGTTAAGGTAGCACATCCATGTAGCTAAGCCCATATAAATTGAGAATAAAGATTTATTAAAATATTATATGTCTTTTATTTGGGTTAATATATTGAAGTTAAAGAATGCGATCATCATTCTATGAATCTGTTGAATCACACTGACTCTTCAGTTCTTCTCATTCCCTTTAAAACACCCTTCCCTCCCAGGGCCCCACAGCGCACCAGAATAAGTAGCTAAAAAACTTATCATTTGACTTCCATAAAATGACTTCCCTAAATTAGTATACTAAAGAATTTTACTTCATTTGAGGAAATATCGAATGGAATGAATTGCCTCTACCATGTACTATACCTTGAATCAGTTTGAGAACCGCTGATGTAATGAAGATGCTCATAACATCCTCGAGTATTGTTGAATCAAATATTTGTATTGGAGATTCTAAATCATGAGATGCCATAATTATCAATGCCTAAGAGAAACCAAGAGAAAAGATTCAGTTATCCAGATATCGTTTATAAGGTATAAACACTAGATTCTTGAAAATCACCTGAAGGGATAAAATAAGAAAGCTCCACATTCTGTCAAAGCTTCTGAAAATCTGCCAAAATGAACGTATCTCTACAAAATTTGTCTTTCCTAGCCATTTTGGCTTCCGCGTTTCATCCAGTGGGGCCTGAAATGTATCGATGTAAAGGTGAGTGAAGGTTTTATAATATTAGTCCATGCTGGTTCTTATGTTGGTACTGGCTGATTATCTGCTCGATAAACAAAGACAAAGAAAAAGAATGTAACTTAAAATTATGAAAATCACTTTCTGAAACCCTTTTTTTTCTAGAACAAGATCACTAAAATGTGAAAATAGTTTATAACTTTTTTTCTCCCATGGAGCATGAAAAAGTGCAAATTTGATTACAAAAAACTATCAGGAGATAATTCGCATATAGGGGCACCTAATGGAAGGAGTCAACATGGAATCTGTCTTGCGATAATTATGTGCATGTGTAGTTCGAAAAGTGTGTCTTACTCCCATTTCTTCATCTTCATTTATATTGCTTTTCTTTCCTTCACTTGTCCTGAGTGGTATCCAGGATTTCTTCTTTTTACCATCGTTTAACGGCTGTACACAAAAGAAATCATGGTCTAAACGCATGGGCCAGCCTATTTCAAAGCAATTTGGAGACCTGAAATTTTACCAACAAGCACATGGAAACAACTGTCACTGGTGAAAAATCAGCAAAACTACATATTCAAGTTAACCTAAGAATGTAGTTTGAGTGTCATTACCAGAAAAACTCATTTAAGTCATCATAGTTCCTCCATGTTGAATGATCAGTCGTTCCATTTCTGTTTTTCATAGCTTCCTACAGTGATTGGTGAAAAACATTAGAGACCATGTTAAAAACGACATAGGAAAATGCACTTGTTGTTTCATAGTACCTGACTTATAACCTCATATATTGGAGAAACTACAAGATTAAGGAATGCCTCAGTTCCTCCACCATATGCTGGCATGAATCTTTCTCCAGTAATCATGCTTACAGCCCCAGTCAATACATTATGCATTTCATATGCCATCTGAAAGAGAATGCAAATGGGAAATAGAAGTAAATATCACATGCATGAGCTCTAAACCTAAACCCGTTGAATTAAATTAAAATCAGAGAATTTATATTAACAGATAACCTAATATTCAAATAGTCTTTAACCATTATGTGAACGAAAAAGAACAAACTGCAGATTTCATCTAGTTGAGAACGAAGGATAAAGCATATTGACTGTGTGGTACAAGTTCCCTAAGTAGTACTACTTTTTTAAATTAGTTAGAAAATGAAATTAGTCATTCCCCATAAGCGTGAACTCTTAAAGGATGGCATCAATCATTGTACATCTAAACATATCATGTTCAGTCCTTATTTTCCATTTCACTAGTAAGATGAAAGGAGTTTTAACCGAACTATAATTGCAGAATGTAACTCTACCTTTACCACTCCATGACAATATGAGAAACAAACAAGAAAAAGTACATAAAAAGGAAGAAAGATGTATTCGTTCTATTAACAGATTTTAGCAACCAAACTTTGAAAATAATTTATTCCCAGGTTTCATGGGGAATCTAATATGACTGTTTCAGAGGCCAGCCACTGAATCTGTATCCCTATAAATTTGGCAAGCAATGTCTACTCCTCTGAATGTGGTGGAGTGTGGGGGAAAAGAATCTGAACAAAGATGACATCTTCCTAAAATATTAAAACAGTGCCAAAAACTAGTAAACCTTAATGCATTATGGAGTCTTGAAATTCTGAAGTTTGATCAAGAAAACACTAGTGATCAAACTACATATTAGAAACAATGTCCTCAAAATTGAGTACTGAAAAACAGAAAATATATCAGTGAAGAAACTGATAGCAACAAAATCTCCACTTACGTGGTGAAATATGTAACAGAGCAACTCTGGCATAAACCTTAAGTTTGCAGCTTCACCCCATATGAGAAGATAAAGTGCTATGTACAGAAGTTTATATTGTTGTGCTTCCTGTTTTATAAATGGTAACCTGCAAAAGAAAATAAAGTACAATTTGGTGTTACTGAAAATGAAATAGTAAATGAAGTTGGATATAGAAGAAAATGAAGAATATAGTTTCATGAACAGTTCCATTTAGCAAAAGACATGTTTCAGTTCAAAGAATCTTACTCAATGTTGCTTTTTTTGCCCAGAAATTTGCACCAATCCTTATAATTTTTGAAGAACTTTTTCAATAGTCCATCCACAACTCCATCCCCTATCTAATATCCAAAAGCATAGGGAATTCTCATGGAGAAAAAGGACAAAAGGAATATATGAACTGAAATTATGTTACAGTACTTGGCACACCTTTAACGGTGATGCTTCCTTGTGAATTTGTCGAATATGGGTATTAGCAAGGAGAAGGATTAAATGCTCCCTCTGGTTGGCTACATTTCCTTTCTGACAAGAAACAAACAGTGCCAGCATAAATAGTAGAACACAGATATACTTTTCACTGGAAGATACAAAAATTGGAGAGTGAGAAATCAATGATACAGAAACTCATTAACCAATTATCTATCATATTTTAAGCTGTTTTGCTTGAATAAAGTAATATAGAGCGCGCGAAAGCAAAATTAAATAAACAAATTACAAGTCAGAAGAAAGAAAAACCGGGAAAAGCAGGTATACCTGAAATCCGAAGAAAAACTGAAGCCAATCAAACAGATCTATGTAAGCTGCTCGTCGTTTCAAATCTTCCACAAAGGGTAAACCGCGAACACTGCGAACAGCAGCCACTGAAGCTTTGATCTGTTGAAGTCTATATTTTATCAAAGGTCATTTCATATATCACAGTGTAATCACACTGCAATTTAACTTGCTGATTTACTCAAGAAAATGGATAGCCTATAGAACTGTCTGAATAAACAACATTCGGCTGTTAAAGCAGTGAGATCCTTAATGACATGCAGAAATTTATGCTTTGCAAGAATAGCCATGTTAAAAGAATGTGAGTAGTTAATTAAAGAACATCAGACCTCAGGAAGTTGCATTATTGCCTGATGGACACCTCCTCTATCAAGAGGAAGGATGTTATATGGCACAAAATATTCAGACTTTGCACTAATACTGTCAGTCTCCGCAAGAGCCTGTCAGAAGCAAAAAATTGAAACAAAATATCTGATATAAGAGTGATTTTCTAGATAGTTACGAGTTTTATGGTCAGTTTTCCCAGGAGATTTTATTAAGTCTACCAAAATATGAAAATGCTAGAATAAGGGGTAAAAGGAAAAGGAGCACAAAGTAAACCTGGGAACCCGCTGCGGTGGTGACTGTAGATAATACTTCGTCTAAAACTTGTGCAATGGCATGTGCTTTGTTCAACTTATCTCTGTGAAAACATTCATATTTATTTCATCAGAAAAAAAAAAATTTGTTTTGTATAGTTCATTCGAGCAAATGAACATCAGCATATCCTAGCAAAGTAGAACAAGTCACCTATTTTCCAAAGTACATTCTCCACCATGTTCGATGATGTAGTATTTGTACTCACGATATACACGTCTTAGTTCACGCAAATCACTCTTTTCCTTTCTTTTGTTAATTGTAACTTCTTCATCCTGCAGAAGAAAAAAGTGTTTAAACTGGAAATTAGTAACATATGCTACAAATTAAAAGTCTCTTTGGAAAAAGGAAAAAGATCTCGGAGACATCTTGTTTTCCGCATTACTGTTCTCAGTTTGGACTTAATTGATAGGCATGAAGAAATAAACATAAATGAACAGGCCATAAATCTTTAGTGATAACAGAAATAAGAAGTGAATAGGCCTTTCCATTTTGCGGAGCCTAAAAATGCTCCTTAGTTACATGATCAGAAACGATTCTGCTCTTTTCAGAGGGAAGGTGAAAATGGCAACTACTTAAAGATACAATCCAATGTAAAGCTACTTCAATTATGACAACACATTGTGGCAATGCTTTATTAAGAAATTTGATAAAAACTCCAACTATGCATCATAATGCTATGCTTTTACCTTTATCATGATCGAAAGTGGCTTATAAGATGTGAATTTTAAAGTGAGGATATTAAAGAAATATCTCAACACAACAACAACTGAGGCTTGAAGTTTAAAATTACCTGTTCAAGCCGCTGGAGAAGAGCAGTTTTGAATTGTCGCACCCCCCGACCACTTGAATTGCTGTCCAAGGTATGTGCTACTTCAAAAGCACGAAAACGACCTGGCCAGATAACTTGATCAATTCTCCTTTTCGCAAAGGTTCTCAAATATTGAGAAAAAAGGGGCTAATCTTTAATTAATTTCCTACTCAATAAACTTATCAAGAACTCCTATTTCCAAAATTTTCCTTGAGAAATTTAATCAACTTGGAAAAGCATGGATCGACTTTCATTTCTTAGGATGCACAAGTAATAACTAAATCCTTCCCAAACTAAGATTTTACGTGAACCTTGCAGGATCCTCTGATATCAAAAGGATTTGCAGAACACTACAGAAACTGATAATTTATAGTTCAATCCATCAAATTCTGACATTTATAACAATTTGAACCAACAGTGAGTACAATAGCACTGCCACCTAGTAGCAATTTTCAAAATACCCCAAAATCATTATATAAAAAGCTGAAATAAACAAATTTAGAAGAAATAAACCCATAAAAAATGAATCAAGTCAGTGCTACACAAATGATTAAACCCCAATACATCAAAATCTAGTTAATACATGCCATAACTTGGACTAAGTAGCCCATATTATCTCCACCAAAATTCACAATAACTCAACACGTAAAAAGCTTCAATCTTTAACTAACTATACGAAGACTTACAAAGATAAGCCACACGAGGCTCTTCACTTTCAATCTGATTCGCCACTCGAAGAAATTTTTGAATATGAGAAACCAAAGTAACAGGCAACTTCTCACTATCAAATGGTTCAGGCACATGTTCTCTCCCATAAGTGAGTGATCTTGTAAATTGCCTTGTATCACTTGAAATATACGTTCTTCCATTGCTTGTACTAGCAATGTCATTTGTGGGTTCTGCAAGAACAATCTCCGCCATTGCTTGGAGAGGCAAAAGCTTAGTGGTGAAGAATAGTAGTGAGAATGCATGGAAAATGAAGTATTTACAGAAAGGGATCTTAGGTGTATATGCATGATCTTGTTGCTAATTTTCAATGAGGTTTTTTTTTTTGCTTTTCGTTGATTGCTTTTTGTTTATGGGATGTAATCTTTTTCGCTTTTGCTTTTGATTTGAGGAAAGAATTGGTAAATTTGTGACACAGTGAAGGAAAATGAAAAGGGATTTGCATGAATGAATGAACTTCTTTTGATAAGAGTGATTGGAATAGGCGGGTTCTTTCTTAGTGTCAAAAAAATTGGCAAGGACAGAGCCAAAATGGGACCACAGTCGTTCACTACATTAAGGCATTGACTTTATTTCTTCTTACTTAAAAATTACTAATAATTCAATGAATTAATTTTTTTCTTGTTTTTTAACCTTCAATTATAAGTTATAACACCTTTTGTTCCATGAGATTGAACAATTAGCAAAGTTTTTTCTTTTTCCTTTTTTTCCCCCTCTTTTTTACTGAAAGCACCAAAAAAGAACTTTTATTATAATTTATTGCTTTGAACATTCGACGAAATAAAATAAAGGGTATAGTCGATCCAGTTGCAAGCAAATCGAAAAATAAGTATGTAACAAAAAAAGCAAGTGAATGGATGATACAAAATAATAAGAAACACACCATAATTCACAAAGCAAAACTACAGTCAAAAATTAATAATTCATTTTAATCGAACAAGTGAGCACGTTTTATGCATTGAATGAGTTGGAGTTCCTCGCTTTCCACCATATAATGTCGAAATCCCGTCTCCTTCACAAACACTAATGCTTCCCCAAAGTTCTAATACTTCGAGATGGAGAGTGAAAGTCGACTATTCTTCTTGAACATTTCGTTGTTACGTGCGCAAGAAGAAAATATATTAATTGTATTTTATTCTAGTAAAAATAAACTTACTTCATCCCTTCACTATAGCCATAGCCTACATAAGATACCATACAAAAATAATTATTCTAATAAGGATATCCCAAATTTTACACACTGGCAGTGGTAATTTATCAGAAAGCTACTTTTAATTTCCTGCTGTAAAGAAGAAATCTGCTTTAAATATGTTCATTGTGGTCTGTAAGTGTCTTCCAATAATTCAAGATTTGTTTGGATTTACTTTATTTCAGTTCATTAATAAGTCGTTTCAGTAGAAAATCATAAATTTTTAATATAATTATCATAGTAAATAAAAAAGTTTGAAATTCAACGTTTCACCTCCACCTTTTAAAAAGAACTCCACAAAACAATAATAAATACAACTTTAAGTTAAAGATAGACAGTACATATGTTTGGGATTGTTGACTAAATTGATTTTACGGGAGCATTTAGCAAAATTTTAACGTGCATTTCTACCATGTTCGGCCATCTCAAATCCATGGTACCACACGTACCTCGAGTAGAAGTAGGTTTAAAGAGATTAAGTCGAACTTTAAGGTGACCTAATACACTTCATAATTTTTTATCGTGTCAAGCTAAACTATCGTGTAGAAAAGAACGACACTTTATTGGGAGCAGATTATCCACAAGCATCCGAAGTGTCAATTTGTTACTTTGAACATGACAAATTCTATCGAGATTTCATATAAATTCAATATGATACAACTTATGAGTACCCAAAAACCTGCCAAAAGTAGATTAAGACCATAATTTTACTAATCAACATCAGAAAAAGCTACTTATAATTACTTTTTACCTTAATAATCACCTTTTTCTCAAGGAAAAGAACAACACGCCACGCCTTCATGTGTGTGTTACGAGAGAGTGCGTGTGGGACATCAACTTTATTAGAAAAAGTTCGTGCATCATAAATTATTGACATCCTAATACCATAAAGAATCAAAGAGATATACTTGCTGGTATGTAGACCCTTAAAAAAGAAGAGTACAAATATTGACAAGTGGAGTGAACAAATTTTCTTCCTTCGACCCTAAGAGTATAGGAAAGATATATTGGCAAAAGTTTAGTGCAATTACAAGTGAAAATTAAGATATATTAATGACGTCAAAAGTCATGTACACGTTAGAATATTCTATCCAGCATAATCAAACCTTTTTATTTTATTTTTATGAGGCCTAGGGGAGAAGTAGACTAGGCCTCTGTTTGGTGGCAATTGAAATTCGATTTTTAGTAGATTTTAATAAAAGTTAATGAAATGTGTAGTTGAAAAGTTATGTGATTCATGAAATGTGGTTAAAATTTATTGTTAACTTTGATTTAAATTAAAATCTGAATTTTAATCACTATCAAATAGGGGCTAGGTAAGTTTGCAAGCTTAGTGGCCCAAGCTCATCATAACACCCGACTCAACCACAAGCCATTGTAATACTGGAACTAAACATAAAAATTGATCAATCCTGGACTATCCTAGGCTCAGCTCGACTCAGCATGTGACAGAATGGCCTCATAGACCGAGAAGAACCAAGACTGGCCTTGTCGAATGAGCTGAACCTTGATCGTCCAATGCACCGAGTTGAGCCTTAATCCTTATGAATCAAGTCGATCCGACTATAATAAAGTCCATGAAAAAACTGTGAAGTAATTTGATGCCAAACTATTATTAAAGCTTTAATAGAAGTTTTAATTTGTCATCTTATCTTTTAGCACTCCCCTTTTAACTATACTTAGCTTTTGATTAAATTGTTATTTTCCAATCACGAAAAGCTCTAATATTATTGTTGGACATGCTGTAAATTAAAAGAGACAACGTTGATAACTTGTTCGCAAGAAATCAATTGAATTTTCATATCAAATCTTAAATAACCTTTAAATGTTTCGTTTTTTGAAGATGTAATAACATATTTCTTAAGACACGTTGTGATGTATAGTGTTTTGATAAAAAAACATCGAGTTTCTAGTTTTTGGTTCGACTTATGCCTGGATTGTTTTAAGGGTTTCGCGCGATCAATTATTAAAAGATAATAATTTGTTTGTGACAGACTGACTCTAACTCTATTTAACTATTGAATTGAGTTTGTTCATTTGAAACGCTACTATACTATTCTCAAATACTAAAGGTAAAGATACGTAGTCTTGATTGTCTAAGTACTAATGTTACATGTTAACAAATGATGAAGATGTGTTAAATGAAACTATTATTGTTGTGCAATTACCTCATTTTCATAATTATAAATATGTAATATTGGAAGGTCCATCATGTTACGATATTCGTTTGAAATTAATGAGGCTTGGATATCGTATTCTTCACTTTCAATACAGGCTTCTGCTTACATTATTAACTTGGTCAAATTTCGGAGTTTAAAAATTGTTTATAAATTTAAGAGCTGTAATGTCCAAAGATTCCCCTACATGTGATCTTAAGCTAAAAAGACACTACAATAGAGTATGACGATGAAGAGTATAGTTAAGGCGAACGAAATGTCATTTCTTTAACTCTCACATTGTACTCCCCGTTTGAGGATAGAGAAATTTAGTTCTTTTCTGCACCTTTAGTTGAAGGTTACATAGAGCTCCTTCGTAAATTAAATATGTAATATTTAATATGCTTTATCGTCACAATTAGTAACACTACCCACATATAGTGGGTTAAAAAAAGTAGAGAAAATGGAAATTTTTTAAAAGATACGGATCCAACCTTGAGTTCTATATAAGAAAGGGTTTCGCCAGGTAAGCATTTTTGTGGCATATGCCCCCAGATTAATTTATTCTACGATCATATCTAAGATATATTAGCCGATCGAGTGGAAGTCAAGATTCCAAAAGGCAACATGGAGATTGAACTTGAACCAACATTTGATAGAAATTTTTTAAATGTTTGAAATAAAAAATAATGGATATGCAGCGTCCGAAATGAATTGGCTTATTCTATAAAGGATCAGATCTCTAAGATTTATTAGTCCCTGAAATAGAATTAGTCAAGATTCCAAAAGGTCAAAGGTGATCGAACTTGAACCAACATTTGACAGAATTATTTTTTTTAATTTTTTTTTTTTAAAGTTGGGTGTAATTGATGTGCGGCTCCTCATGTGCAAATAATTCTCGATGTGAAAACAGGGGGTGCGGCTGATGTTTGAAAGACAAATGTTACAGATATGCAGCGTCCAAAATGAATTGGCTTATTCTTTATGCTTGAACTTTAGAAAATAAAGATAGATCTAGACATATGAAGTTCAATGCTTTACTAATAAAATATACACGTATCAAGTATTGCCATAGCAAGAGTACAATAAACTGAATCATTTTTTGATCCAAAGATGAAAAACTACTAGATTTTAGCCATCTGTAGTGTACTGATAAGTTTCTTGCCACAAAGATGTATATCCCATCTCCTCCAAGGGTAGCCCATAATCTTGTGAATAATCCTCAATCCCTACAAATTCTTCTACAACACGCTCCAGCAAATAATTAGACATATAATCTCTTGTCCAACTAAAATCAAGACTATCAGATGATGTTGAACAACTGTCCATTAAATCAAAATCAATTGACGGGCAATCATCCACATAGGACTCTTGATATGTCTTGGGCATCGAATTGTAATCCAAAATCTCTTCTTCTAGAGATTGGATTACATATCTTGACATTTCTTCGTCTCCACCCTCTATCGGTGACTCCTCAAGTAATGACTCGAGAAGGACACTGTCGATATCCAAGAACTCGATATCGTTCAAGTCAGAGAAAGAAGTCTCAATTACTACAGTGCTAGCCATAATGCAAGAAAGAAAACAAGAATTAAAGATCAGAAAATTAAAATGCTATGTATAGACAGGATGCAAATTATGAAGGAAAGTTTAGTTTATATAGGAAGATTTTACACAAATACCATGTGATAGTGTCCCACGATGTTCCCACTGTTCATGAACATATCCCTAATTATGAATATAATTGATAGATGAACTTACATTGGATCAAAATAATATTATATTTTATTACAACTACCATTCATGTGCAGCTAAGATTGTTTAATAATTACGTGTGTTTGTTGGTTGTTAATCTAGGATTTAAGTATTTGGTTTGTTTCACAGTGGGAGCATTAATTGTTTATGTGAAACACTACTATCCTGAGGTTTCCCTACATGATGCTGATTATTAATATGAATACTCTATTCATAGGGAACCTCTAGGCATGTTCATGACACAATATTACAAGACTTGACTTAACAATACAATTGACAATAATTTTAACTTCCGTCTAATCCGCTTCACCAAAAGTTTAGAATATTACAACATTTTCAAGAGACTTTTGCCTACTACCATACTTTGTTAAATAAAAAATTCTTATAAGAGTTCAGAATGTTCAACATTTCTAAGAGACTCTCTTAATATAAGATGCTCTATATTGTAGAAAGTCAATATATAGAAACAATTTCCAAGGGACGAGGAAATATGTGGAAAGGACCTATTGACTACCTCATATTTCCACTTTAGTCTTTGAACAGTAAATAAAATAAAATTAAAAAAAAAGTTAAAATATAACTTTACACACGAAAAAGCCAAAAATACCCCCACCATTCCTCTCACAGCCGAAACCAACCTTCCTCTCTCACAGCCGAACCAAAACCACCACCAAAAATGTCGATGAAACCGACCACGAAGTCACCGGCGTCGACAACCACAAAGACAACCCCGTCACCGGCGAGAGAGTTGTTATTAAAATCGGGTTTTTACATTTTAGTTTATTTATTCATATATACGTAGATCTACTTGAGTCAGCTGTTAGCAATGGGTCCAGACACGTTATTTTTATAAATTTTATTAATAATTTAATTTTTCGAATATTAAAAAAATATTTTTATTCTTTATTTAATTTTAAAATATCATTTTGTTTAATTCATTTTTTGTTTTTATAATAATATTTGTATTCTTTTTTATTTAAATAATTTTCTTTTTTTTTAATTTTTATATATAACATTAAATAAATAATTTTAAATTGATAATTACGAAAATGAAATATTATTTTTTAACAAATTAGCAAATTCTTATTGTTTCCTTTTAATATCTTCATTAATTTAAAATTCTTTAAGTAAATATTCTTTGTAAACTAATCT
>CAIGRK010402908.1:0-14621 GCA_903798315.1 Fraxinus greggii | reverse complement strand
CGATTTAAATTTATTTCAAGTCAGGCCCAAATTCGAATATATTTTTACTTTGTAATTTTTTTTTTTCTGAATTAGCTATTTTAAATAATTTGTTGACGTTTTCAATTTTCTCCGTTAAAACTTAAATGCACCTAAAACTTGAATAATATATTAACCACGTGAAACTTAAAAATGGAAATGTCAGAGAAAGACTGTCTGATATTAAGTGGATGGGGCCATGAATGGAACAAGTTGACATGATTACAGGTACGCGGCGGGAAATAGGTAGGCGCCAAGAAGTGTCCGACTCCATGGCGCACATGGTGGGAACTCATACAAGTTTGAAATGACACAGATGCCCTTGCAACAGAATTAATAAAGAAATAAGAAATAACAATTTCGCAAATTTTGGCGTTGGTCCTCGAGTTATTGTCAACTTGCAAATTCATCTTTTTCTTTTTGTTTCTATGTGCACCTCACACTCTAAAGTCTTGCCTTGACCACTTCTCCATCCAAAAATTTCCTAGGTCGTCTATTATTATTATTATTTTTTTCTATGTACTGGTCTCATTAAAAAAGCTAAATTTATCCTATGTTTGGTTCATTGTTTCTATATACTTACTAAGTTTTCAAACACTCGTTTATTTTTGTTTATAAAAACCTTACCAGATATACCTTAATTGAAGATTCAAAATAATATGTAAATTATGTTCAAGAACTTGAAATCAATGTTTCGAATCTAATCTCCTTTAAACTAAATAGATAATCAACTTATCAATTTGCGAACAAGCAAAACTACAAATGCTACTTGTGATCATTGCAAATGAAAATCATCGTTAATTGATTTCATCTTCTCCTCACAATGAACCAATGTTTAGGTGGAGGCACTATCGCTTAGTTTGATGGTGGGACGGGGCTCGTGAGCTCTCATCGTCTTTATTATTTTCCTACACATTTTATTTAGCAATTAAACTTAGGGTAAGAGCACATCGTCCTTTCAATAGATTTAATATTTCCACATCAAATTTGACCGTAACTATCTAAAGGTATTAAAATTGCAACATCGACGAAATGTTGAGCATTGAATTGTACATTTTTAAAGATCGAAAATCAACTCACAACTAAAGCAATAACTTAGGGACCATTAACAAAGAAATAAAATTCAATCCTGCTACACAAATATAATAGTTGACATAATTTTTAATATAACTCTAATTGCAACGTGACAATCTATTATTGAATTGTTTAAAATATAGTTAACTTTTTTATCAAATCACGCAATGTCAACACATATTCTCTCATTCTCTTAGTCGTACATTTTCTTGCACGCAAACATTATTCTATAAAAATCACATGGCACGTATCTTGAAATATCTCTGATTAAAATATTATATGGAACAAATGATATGTTTAGATGCTACGTGAACACTGTTTTTTTTCACCTCCAGTTAAATATTTCGATGAAATTGTAAATTTGATAAAATAAATGTTTCCGTGCAATTAGGAGGGTATTTGGTGGAAATTAGAATTAAATTTTTAATAGATTGTGATAGAAGTTTTTGAAATGTGTGATTGAAAAGTTATGGGACTTATGAAAAATGTGATTAATATTGATTTTTTAACTTTGATTTAGATTAAAATCTGTACCAAATAGGGCCTAAATCGAGTCATTCAAATGTCATACTTTTCGTACTGAGCCCCGTGGCACCCTTATAAAGTACTAACGACATGTTTACCCCATGCTGGTAATCATTATCTTCAATTTTTTTTTACATACTCATTTCAACCACACATTCACTTAATAAAATATTTTATATATAAATTCAAAACCTTTTCTTAACTTTTAGTCATACTTTCTCCTAAAAATCATTTTTTTGTGCATTTTTCCACAAAAAAATGATTGTCAAATAGGGGCTTAGTATAGTATATTAACAATACTAGAAAGAATATAGAATCAATAACTTAGGGACCATTAACAACGAAATAAAATTCAATCCTGCTACACAAATATAATAGTTGACATAATTTTTAATATAACTCTAATTGCAACGTGACAATCTATTATTGAACTGTTTAAAATATAGTTAACTTTTTCATCAATTCACGCAATATCAACACATATTCTCTTAGTCGTACATTTTCTTGCACGCAAACATTATTCTATAAAATTAGCCAGTATATTCTTTATCACATGGCACGTATCTTAAAATATCTCTGATTAAAATATTATATGGAGCAAATGATATGTTTAGATGCTACGTGAACACTGTTATTTTTTACCGCCAGTTAAATATTTCGATGAAATTGTAAATTTGATAAAATAAATGTTTCCGTGCAATTAAGAGGGTGTTTGATGGGAATTAAAATTAAATTTTTAGTAGATTATGATTGAAGTTTTTGAAATGTATGGTTGAAAGCTGTGGGACTTATGAAAAATATGGTTAATATTGAATTTTTAATTTTGACTTAAATTAAAATCTGTACAAAACAGGACCTAAATCGAGTCATTCAAATGTCATACTTTTCGTACTGAGCCCTGTGGCACCCTTATAAAGTACTAACGACATGTTTACCCCATGCTGGTAATCATTATCTTCAATTTTTTTTACATACTCATTTCAACCACACATTCTCTTAATAAAATATTTCATATATAAATTCAAAACTTTTTCTTAACTTTTATTCATACTTTCTCCTAAAAATCATTTTTTGTGCATTTTTTCACAAAAAAATAATTGTCAAATAGGGACTTAGTATAGTATATTAAACAATACTAGAAAGAATATAGAAAAACCAATATAAGATTTCGTAATCGTCATCCTGACATCTTTATCTAAAATCATATATCAAATATGTATGTGATAGGATTATTACATACTAAGCTGTTTGTTTTTTATTTTTTTCAATCCCATAATGCATTATATTACTGTTGCCCTCCTGAAAGTAGGTCTCATTGTAAGATACTGAGTCAAAAAAGAAGGTTATTGCATTGTCAACGGTCCAAAAACTTACTAAAATGGGGATTAAAATGGAAAACAATCAGATGCTTAATATTCGTGTGATGAAATCGTGAATTCGAAAAGCCTATGATTTCATGTAATCAAATCTTAAAATGCACGTTATAAATATTAACGTCATTTAATGTGATGTACTGAACAACTGTAGGAAAAAACAGAAGAATCAACAAAATCATTTTTGACATCCTAGCGTCGTTGTCTAGCATTACGTATCAAATATCTATGTGATAGGATTACGTATCAACGCTTTCACGTGATGAACTTGTAAGTTCGACAAAATCAATTTTATACTACTAAAATCTTGAAATGCTCATTGTAAGTACTAACGACATACTAAATATTAGGTACTGAATAATACTATACACAATGTGGAAGAACCATTGTGCTATGTTGACAAACGTTGTCTACGTAAAAGGATTACGTATCAAACACGTCTATATAATTGTATTATGCATCAAACACATTTACACGAAAAGTAAAAACTTTATGTAAGAATGCGATAAATACTGTACAATACCACGTGTCAAACATGTCTAAATCTGAAGAAGTTCGTGACTGTATACAATTAAATTGTCATAATCATTCAACTACCAAGATTTTGATGCATGATCAGAGGAGGGTGAAAATATAAATTCATACCTGACAGTTGTGTCCCTGTTTGACAACTAATTTTACAAAATTATTTATTTTTAATCACACATTTTCAAGAGACAAAACATCGTGCACATATATTAAAATTTTTTACAACTTTTAAAATATACATTTTTCAAAATATCATTATTCCAAAATCATGTATTTATATCCTTAAAGATCTGCTGCTGCTCCGTCGAACTCTCCCTCCTCCAACAACTTTTGAACCCACCCACAGACACAGAATCCCACAGAGTACCAGAATCCAAGAAACATGGCTACCAGCTCAATTTCTCGCGTTGCGAAAAATCCCATCAATATCAGTACAAGAAATGTTGAATCCCGGAAAAAATCAATATTTTCAAGGCACCTCTCATTTTCCAATTCATCCATTTCCCTTCAAAAACTGTCACTTGTTAAAAGTTCCTATTTTTCAAGAAAATTCCACACCACACCAGTATTCAATGTCCTCGAAACCGTGGAATCAAAGTCCGATTTGTTGTCAAGAACCCGGGATTCCGACAACGTTGTCAAAACTGAGAGGCCCACAATCCTTGTATCCGAGAAACTCGGAGAAGCGGGTCTGGATTTGCTAAGAACATTCGGAAATGTTGAGTGTTCGTATAATTTGTCCCCTGGGGACTTGTGTGCCAAGATTTCGTTGTGTGATGCGTTGATTGTGAGGAGTGGGACTAAGGTTACGAGACAGGTTTTTGAGGCGGCAAAGGGGCGGCTTAAGGTGGTCGGGCGGGCGGGTGTTGGCATTGATAATGTGGATCTGCAGGCGGCGACGGAATTTGGGTGTCTTGTGGTCAATGCCCCCACCGCTAACACCATTGCTGCGGCGGAGCATGGCATTGCTTTGCTTGCTTCCATGGCGCGTAATGTTGCGCAAGCCGATGCCTCCATGAAAGCTGGTATATATATTTCAATCATTTTGCATGTTCACAAAGTAGAAATAAGAAGTCAACTTAATACATCTGAATCTGAAGAATGAAAACAAAAGATAGTCTTGTTGTTGATCTGTGTAATTTTTCTATGTTTTTGGGTTAATTTGGTAGAAGAAGAATAACCATCTTAACATGTGAAGAATTGGGTTACATCTTAAAAGTCAACTTTATTATGATGATTAACCCAATCATTTATAAGTTCGTCTATATTTATATCTTTATTTGTTGTGGGATTCTATCCCTTAATATGCCCCCTCAAGATGGTGGCTCGTTTAAGCAGACAATCTTGAAATTCGTGTGCTCACTTTTGAAGTCTTAACATGATCGAATTGCTTGTTAGAGCTTAATGAGCTCTGATTCTATGTTAAAAATTGGGGTTCATATTAAAAAGTCAACCTTATTAAGATGAGTAACCCAATTCTTTATAAATTGGTTTATATTTACATCTTTATTCGATGTGAGATTCAATCCCTTAATAAGATGTATGAGTAAAGTCTGAGAGAGAGAGAGAAGAAAATCTTGACCTGGCTTAGTAGATTTTGTAGTTGTTAATTTCCCGTGTTGGTGTGAGATAACCCATAAATGTATGCTCGGTTCTTCGAATATTTTCAACCTTGGTTCCGAAGGAGCCAGTAAGAAAGATTGAAAAATATAACCATGAACGGGTCATGGGGAGTACTTCTGAATTGTTTCTACCATCTCAACACCAGTTTGATTTGAACTGAACTATTCGATACAAGGTCATAATTTGGTTTCTTTCTATTTCAAATAATTTATGTTTATGGAAAAGGAAATGTGGTGGCATCTGAAGTTTTGCTGTATTCTTTGATTGGGTAAACCTCTTATTTAAGCTGTTTGTTGTCAAGTGCAGTCCTTCAATGTCTTTGTACGTATGGAGTACTACTGGCTCCTTGTTGTATGCATTGCAATAATAGCTGTATTTCTAATACTTCTTATAGTCTTGACTACTCGATGAGTTTTACTCACCATCATAGACTTCTGAGGCGAATCCTTCACTCCTGCATAAGTGGCTACACTTGCTTCAAAGTTTCTAATGTCTAAAAGCAAGGGACATGCAAGAACCCAGACGAAAAGGGAGTAACGTATTGCTTTACTTCCTTCTGTTCCTTGTGGCTTGAAGAAAATATCTCACATTTCTTTTGTTTATAATTTTGCCACTGCCTGAAGAAAGAGTTGAAGTGAGCTTATTTTATGCATGGATGGTGTAGACCCTTATTGATGTAAAAATCTTAAGATAGCTGAATATTCCTTGGACGATTTCGATCATCAGAAACATAACATTCGTATAATTATTTCATATAGTTATTAGTCTAATTATCAATTAAGCTTATCTTGCAAAACAGTTTTCATATGAGTTGATTATTTCTTAATTAATGTTAACAGGAAAATGGCAACGCAACAAGTATGTTGGTGTTTCTCTGGTTGGGAAGACATTAGCAATCATGGGATTTGGTAAGGTTGGTTCTGAAGTTGCAAGACGTGCAAAAGGACTCGGCATGCATGTTATTGCACATGACCCTTATGCTCCAGCCGATAGAGCACGTGCTATTGGTGTGGAGTTGATCTCTTTTGATCAGGCTATCTCCACTGCAGACTTCATTTCACTCCATATGCCTCTTACTCCTACAACTAACAAGGTATTTAATGATGAAACCTTTTCAAAGATGAAAAAGGGTGTCCGCATCATAAATGTAGCTCGAGGTGGTGTTATTGATGAAGATGCCTTAGTGAGGGCCCTTGATAATGGAACAGTTGCACAGGTATGTACTCTTTGAGAGCGATTTCCACAATTTGTCCAAGTTATTTTGACCTTCTAAGTTATCAAAAAAATGATATGACCTTAGGACTACTCTGTTTCAATCTAGTTCTATCAGATTTGGTATATTCTCGGATTTTCACAACTCGCATCTTTTCATACATCATATGATGGATTTATTGCTTTGCAATGTGGTGGAAAATTCCTGCAGACCTTGTTCATGCTATGTGAAACTGATTTTCTGAGCATCGTATTTATTAGGCGGCACTTGATGTGTTCACAGAGGAGCCCCCACCTAAAGATAGCAAATTAGTCCAACATGAGAATGTTACTGTTACACCACATCTTGGAGCTAGCACAAAGGAAGCGCAGGTAAGAATTCTTGTGGATGTTGCCTTATTTGCATGTCATGTGAGCTTTTAACCTTAATACTTATATTTCAGGAAGGAGTTGCAGTCGAAATAGCCGAAGCAGTTGTTGGTGCACTGAAAGGGGAGCTTTCTGCTACTGCAGTCAATGCTCCTATGGTTCCCCCCGAGGTAAAAATAAATAAAAATAATTGCTACTATCTATATATGCTTCTTTAAACCCCTTTCTCCAGAACTTCGTTAGCTGATACTAAAAATTCCCGGTTTTCGTTATCAGGTCTTGTCAGAATTGGCTCCTTATGTTACACTGGCTGAGAAACTGGGTAGGCTAGCTGTACAGTTAGTTGCTGGAGGAAGTGGAATTCAATCTGTGAAGGTGGTCTACAAATCAGCTCGAGATCCAGATAACATGGACACCAGACTTCTTCGTGCCATGATAACGAAGGGCATTATCGAGCCTATATCCGACTCCCATATCAACCTCGTCAATGCAGATTTCATCGCCAAGCAAAAGGGTCTCCGAATTAGTGAGGAACGAGTTTTGGTGGACTCGTCATCTGAAAATCCTATTGACTCGATCCAGGTACAGGTAAGTAACGTGGAGTCAAAATTTGCGAGCGCTTTGACAGAGAATGGAAACATTAGCATTGAGGGGAGAGTTAAGTATGGGATACCTCATCTAACGCGCGTAGGATCATTTGAAGTTGATGTCAGTCTGGATGGAAATCTCATACTATGCCGTCAAGTAGATCAACCGGGAATGATTGGACGAGTCGGAAACATCCTTGGAGAGCGTAATTTTAATGTGAGCTTTATGAGTGTGGGAAGAACTGCTAAGAGGACAAAGGCCATAATGGCAATTGGAGTAGATGAAGAGCCTGATAAGGATACACTTAAGAAGATTGGCGAAGTGCCTGCAGTTGAAGAGTTCGTTTTTCTTGAACTTTAGAGAGTTCATTGTTGAAAGCACTCGCATTTCTTGGAGATGAGGTCGAAGGGCCAAAACTTTGTTGCGTGGACCTAGGTCGAGAATAAATAGCAGCTACTATCCGAAAAGCAGCAGATTCTTCCCGTCTCCATCTGTTGTCAAGTTGCTATGTGGAATTTTTATAATTTAAGTCGCCCTGTTCGTAATGAAGGGATGCACTATCATTTTTTTCAGGAGATTGAAAGCATATTATGGTTTCATATTTTGTTGTCATTGTTTAGAGCTAGAAGTTGTGTTGCAGTTGATGCTGTTGTTAATTTAAGAAGTTGAATGTTTCGAATTAGATGAAGTACTCTTTCCTTTGTATTTCTCTTTTGATCAAATTGATTAAATATTGCTTTGGATTTGTTTAAATCCATTTTTATTATTGTGAGGTTCATCCTCTGAGCTCAAATTTAATGTTTATTTCAATATATAGATTTGTTTATCTCACAGGATCCAAGATGATGGTTTGGCATCTCTTTTGTGATTATAGCTTTTAGCAGTGTTTTTTCTTTCACATTCTCTCTTTTTTTTATTTTAAACAAATGCCGCTTTCAAAAAGCTATTGGTAGTTTACTTGTGAATTGAAAAGGTTCTCTATATGTAAAACTGATTGTTTGCCAAAATAATTATAGAAGTACTCTGTTTAAATCATGTATTTATTCAAGTAAACACTAATTATTTCCTATATATTTCATATTCTTAAATAATATTTATTTCATATCATATAAAATTTGTTATAATTAATATTTTAATAAAGTATCACAACAAAATTATTTGTATCATATTATTTAAATTTTACTTATAAATCATAACAGTATGTGTGAGAATTACGTTTATTCTCTCTTTTTTCTTGTAATAATATTTCGAAAAGCGGGAGCAAAAATAGAAGCCTTGCCAAACAGGCTTTTAACAACGATGGTAAATAGTCCTTTTTGAAAGTAGCAGAGGAAACCTTCTATAGTTGGTAAAGGAGGTAAAATATAAATTTGTTAATTATTGTTGTGAATATATTTAAAAATTAATGCAAGCGTTTAATTACTTGAGTCGTTGCGAAATTGTTGAGAATAATTTTTAGTTCGTAGTTGTAAATTATTGCTCGTGGACCATTCACACTTCTACTTGTCCATCAATACAATTTTTTAGACCAATACATGCAATCGTTTCACATTGTATCTCTGCTCTCCCGCTAACGAAACTCGTGTTATGATATGAGTAGAATTGTTACAGACATCTAGGGTTTGACACATACGAAAAGAATCAACCCCAAAATTCAAATCTACCTCATGTAAGAAACAATATGCATTTAAGGAGGTAAAGTGACGAGCATTAGTGACTATCTAAACTCCTAAGAAATGTAGTAATTTGAGTAGACGAAAAGAGTTACAATCTCGCCAAAAATGGCATCTATTATACTTATCCGCCGAATTGTCAAGATAAGTAAAATTTATTAAGTACCTGCTTGATACAAATTAAAATTTTCATTTTCATTTTTTTACTCTAAGTGCATTGTTTGCATCTATGTTCAGCTCGAATTGGAGAGGGGGCCTTAATTATTAAGGATTGGAATTGGTATTAAAAATAAAAAATAAAAAATTTACGTGGCTGAAATTTCAATTTTAGAGGCTACAAATACTGAAATACAATTTCGAGGAGCTCTTCTTCTAAAGCAAACCCTAGCTCTCAGTTATTCGTAGTGTGCACAAGAGCAAACATAACACCAACCGATCGGTTCCCCTGAGAAATGGCCGGTGCCGGAATTCACCCATACCACCAGCAATGGCCACCAGGCGCCGCCCCTCCGACGGCTACCATGGCCGTTCCTCCTGCTCCTCACCCACACCCTCCTCCAATCCCCATGGATAACCACGCCCTCCAATCACCCTCGGATGAGGTACGTACAAAAATTTCAACTATTCCTCGTTTCAATTCGAACAATTATCATGGCGTTAAGTTCAATTTTTTGGTTGATTTTTGAAGGTACGGACGATTTTCATTTCGGGGTTACCGGAGGATGTGAAAGAGAGAGAGTTGCAGAACTTGCTGAGATGGTTGCCGGGGTACGAGGCATCGCAGGTCAATTTTAAAGGCGAGCATCCAATGGGTTTCGCCCTTTTCGCTACTGCTCAGCATGCACTTGCTGCCAAGGACGCCCTGCAGGTAATTTATTCTACTGCATTCTATTAACTCGCCCGCCCTGTCTCTCTCAGTTAATTTTTTTTTTTTTTATGAAATCCTGAGCATTTTTTTTCATTTTATTTTGAAATATTATGGTGTTCAGGATATGGTCTTTGATGCTGATTCAAAGTCTGTACTGCACACGGAGATGGCCAAGAAGAATCTTTTTGTCAAAAGGGGTGAGATTTTTTATTTATTTTTTATTTTAAAACATTTTAAATTAGTTGAGTGAAGTTGATATTTTAAGTACACTGTGAATTGATTGTGCCTGTTGCCATAAATTGATTTAGCAATAGAATATTGAACATATATATTGATTCTGCGAATTGGTTTTGCCATTTGTTAACAAGTACTCTGTAAATGGTAAATATTTTAAATTGGAGGAAACATAGATTACCCACAGTTATAGCTGCAAAGTTCTCTGTTTGCTGAAAATTGGCGATCATCCAGTTTAAGCTAACCAAATTATTTTTTTAGCAGATCCTTTCAAGTCAGCCTGTTGACCTCACTATTTTCAAACCTGCTTAGTTGAGTAACTTATCTTAATATAAATCCAGAAAAGCTACGTTATAACCTCTTCTTGCGTAGACAGACCTAATAGAGTGCTTATGACTGTCGTTATCGTCAATTATTAGCTATTAAAACGAAATAAGCTGCCTGGTTTTGTATTTATTCATCCACATACAGCTAAGATCAGCTGAAAAATGGACTGCTTTAGCTGCTCTTAAGGCTCGATGGTTACGACTGAAATAAATGTTAGAAAGTATTGATTTAGTGGACGAATCATGTAGGATAAGTTGTAACTTGGAAATGGATCTAACATTTCATTTAGTCATAATACAATTTTTCTGTTTCACTTGTAAAACCAAACTTTGTTTGGTTGGAGTCAATATGTTTGTATTTTTGTGCATCGTTGGTGAACCGCAGTCATCTCACATGAGAATCTTACAAGGTCGTCGTCTTGGGGCTCCTATGTATACTTCTGCGTATTTTACTTGAAGCAACTCTCTCTGGTCAGTAAGCAGTTCAGTTCTGAGATCCTTTTTCATTTTTTCTTTAAGTGGCAGTAGAAACCTTCATTCATAGAATTATAATGGATGGAGACTTACATTGGACTATATCTTCATTTAGAACGGACCTCGCATTACACTTGACTATATGGAATAAAATAATATTTGTGCTCGCGTTTGGTTCATTTGATGTTTCCATATCTTTACTTTAATGATCACTGGAACTTCCAAGGTTTTTCTGTGACTCATAAATTGTCGCTTATGGATGATTTTCTTTTTAGCATGAAAATTGAATATTTACCATGACATCAGGCTATAGTTATAGGTTTCACACTACTAATGGCCTGAAGGTGCCCCACCATATCAATTCGAGTCTAGTACCGCAGTTGACACTATATCCATTGAAACGAGGTTTAGTATCATCCACGCAAAGCCTATGCTGAACACAGTTTGGGGATATCATTCTCATGCAGCATTTGTCTCGTTTGTTCCTTTTTTCCTTTTTAGCTGAGTTGCCTTACTAATTTTTTCGTTCATTTGCAGGAATTGTTGCTGATTCAAATGCTTATGACCAAAATAAACGTATGCGAACTGGTGGTGATTATACGCATGCTGGTTATTTAAGTCCATCTCCCTTTCACCCTCCCCCGGCACCTGTTTGGGGACCGCATGGGTAGGTTGGGTTCCAACTATTATAGCAAAAAGCATGTTACTAGAGAAGAAGTCTGAGGGTCTTATCTCAAGCATAATTTTTATCTATGATGAATTACACTGATTGGAACCATAGTTGCTCGTACTAATAGCGATGAATATTGGCTTAGGTATATGGCTCCTCCACCTCCACCTTATGATCCTTATGGAGGTTATGCTGTTCCTCCAGTCCCAATGCCTGCTTCAGCTCCTGTACCGGCACCAAGCAGTTATGTACCTGTTCAGGTGTAGTCCTACTCTTGCTTCTGATCGTCAAATTTGCGTGGAATTTATTCATTTCTCTTTTGTGAAGTGTCAATTTGGGTTTTTGTATTACTTGTTTGTAGAATAATAAAGACAACCCACCTTGCAATACTCTGTTCATTGGCAATCTTGGTGAGAATATTAATGAAGAAGAGCTGAGAGGCCTTTTCAGCGTGTATGGTTTTTGGACTTTGCTCATTTGGGAACAATCACACATTTGATTGGATGCTTATATATCACAGATATTGACTGGTTTGTCTGCTTTACTGTGCTCTTTTATACATGCAGACAGCCTGGCTTTAAGCAGATGAAGGTATTGAGACAGGAAAGACATACAGTTTGCTTCATTGAATTTGAAGTAAGATTCCTGGTTTGTCAATTGGGATTAATGCTTCTTGCAATCATACTTTGTGATGCATGTCCTCTCCATCCTGCTCGATTGTAATTTAAGTTTTTCTGTATCGTACATGCAGGATGTGAATAGTGCCACAAATGTGCACCGTAGCTTGCAGGGTGCTGTTATACCCAGCTCTGGTTCTGTTGGCATGCGCATTCAATATCCTTTATGTTCACTTTTTCTTGTGCATTTATTTGTTTTTACCTTTGACTTTCTTGTACCATATTTGTTTTCGTCTTATCTTTTGATGGTCGGGAGGTTTCTAGCTTATATGTAATGTAATTCACCATGCTTCTCAATGCATGTGCTTTATTGAGACACTTTCTGAATCTGACATGGATTTGGATGGTACCTCTCTAGATTTATATTCATCCAAACATTATAGAAGAGGACACGATTTTGTACACCCTCCCATCCAAAATAAAAAAGAAATGAAAATGGTAATAACAAAATATGAAAAACAAAAACATTTTATGGAGGAGGAAATATGCATATTTGATAACATGTTTTTCTTTTTTAAACGTGGGCTTACTTTTTCCTTGACTCCAAGAAACATATTCGAAGAATCCATTTGGAAGAAGGAAGGACTCTGTCAACCTAGCTATGCCCCTCGGTGTGAATTCTGCTCCAGCACCCATGACCTACCAGTAGCTGGAAGGGGGTGTATTCTGTTCTCTATGCTCTTGACATACAAACCACTACATGGTAGGATGCATCATGCAATGCATCCATTCATCATCAAGTCATCGGCATTAACATCTCGTCTCATATATAAATGCACGCAGTGGTGTCTCAAACACACTGTTGGTTCATAATTATACTTGATATCCAAGACATGCATTCAATGCAGTTCCATCTCTGGATGATTTGTTAGCCTAATCATGTTCTGTTACATGTTAAATCAGTGTGCATGGTTTTGTTTTTGGGTTTGGTTTGGTTCAATTGTCTTGTTTAACTATTTCTGACTGCAACATGCTTTTCTTGATAATCTATCTTTCCACGTTCATATATTTATTGATAAATGACAGAGAACATGTTTGGCTATGCTTAAAAGTATTACTTTTGTCGTACTTCAGTAAAAAATATTACTTATTTCGAAAGTGACTCATAGCTTCAAATATGTGACTTATTTTCAATTTTCACCGATTAATTGTTTTTTGGAAGTTTATTTATAAGTTATCTTTTTAAGCTGTGAGCCAAACATGCTTTAAACTAATGTATTTCCTACCTCGTTAATGTGCACTCACACTCTCACTACATGTCTTCGCATTGCAATAAGAAAATGGTATCGAGTCTCATTTCATGCACAACCATTAATTCATAACACGAAAGATCTGGAAATCTTCACTAGAAGATCATATTACCATTTCAATTGGTAAAACCATCACTGCCTTCTTTGGTTAGGCTTCGTTTGGATGATTAAAATTCCTTAGAGCCCATCAAGTGAGGTCATAATAGCTGACACATTAACATCCAGGGTTGAAATCGTGAACAATTGGAAGAATCTTGGAAAATAGATTCTGCTGTTCTCATGCAGGGTTCTTGAACATTTTCCATACAAGGATGAACAAGGGCATGACTGGTTTGTTACCTGTGACTTGTTCTAGAAACTGGGTTACCAGTTAAGGAGTCTTTTTGGTTGTTAAGTTAGTAGCTGTTTGAGGATTTATTTTTTCCTGAATATGAACTGGAGAGAGCCTTGAGTTGAGTTTTGCTATTTTTTGCCTTGGATTTTGGTTGAACTGAAATTTTTGTTTTTGCATTAGGATGTCAAACTGGTGGCATCATAAAATGGTGGTAGAATTAGCGTCTTTATGCTTTTTTGGGTGCAAATGCGCGAGAAGTATTAGTTTGGTGGATTGATGCTGTTTATTCAGTTCACTGAATATTCAATTCAAATGAATGTCCATTTTAACTGTGTAAGCTTTTGGACAAACTAGAATAATGTTATGTTACCCATTTAAAAATGTGTAGGCGTTGGGATTTGATGGGAAAAATAAACTCGATCTACTCTTCTTTAATAGGTTGAACTTCGGGGAAATTTTGGGATTGAGTGCTTGCGGTGATGTTTTGTTTAACCTATTCTATTAGGTGAGAGTGATCTTTGTTCCACATTTATTTGTAGGCAAATTATTAATAATAAGAGAGTTTTTGACTCTGTATAGTTTGGTGGGATGGAAACGTCTCATTTGAGCTGAGGAAGAATAGTGGCAGCGCTCGACTAGCACATTAAACGTTGTGTGTAGGAATTTTTTTTTTTTCAAGTTTAAAAATAAATTAATTGTAGGCTGTGCGGTTAAAAACTATGAGTTTCAGAAAATGTGTTGTTATAAATGATTTTGGAGAAATTGTTTTGTAAAATCTCACTTCCAAAAAAAAAAAAAAACCCTT
>CAIGRK010402895.1:0-11950 GCA_903798315.1 Fraxinus greggii | reverse complement strand
TTTTTTGTTATTTTTTTTAATTTTTTTTCTTTTTTTTTTTTTTTTTTTTGTTTTCGAAAATACCTTGTCAAATTGGCTGCTTATATGATTAAATATTGTTGTATTAGGCCAAAATTCTTTACAAAGACATAGCTTTCTCAGAGGATGAGCGTGACCACATCAAATTGTTGATCCAGACCAATGTGTACAGTTACATTGGAATACTTCTTGAAGGCCGTGAACATTTTGAAGAAGAAAGTTTGAATAACTTGAGGAAAAATGGTTCTGATGATGATACTGAACTTACCGGTATGTGTTAACTTTATATATGGCTTGTTTCTTTACCCTTCAAAGCATTAAAAAAACCATTTAGCTGCTAGCTGGGAAGCAAATTTGTTATCTATTGCAATCTGTCTAGCTGTTGAGTTCTCTTGTTTGTTCTTCATTTATTACTTTTCTTATTGAGTTGGTAATTTAGAAGTACGGATATGCAATATGAAGTTGGGTATTTTGGCTACTAACAGGTTGTGGAGATGGCAATGATGAAAAAACTCCATATTCCATTTGTCCAAGGTTGAAATCATTCTCCGATTGGCTTCTGAAAATTATGGCTTCAGGAACATTGGAAGTGATTTTCCCAGCTGCTACTCGTGAATATGCACCTTTGGTCGAGGAGTTGTGTAGCAATTCAGCCTTCAGAGCAACTTACAATCGGAGAAATGAATTGAAAACTCTACCCAGTATTGCTAGTTATTTCCTTGAGCGAGTAAGATCATAACTCATTTCACATGCATGCTTGATTGATTAGAATGAATTCACTAGACATAATTTGCTGATGCTTACTAAAATGTTGTAAATCAATTCATGCAAACCTTCATATTTGGATAGTCTATTTGGGTGCTCCGCAATTACATTTGTGACCATTTGTCTTGTCTAATGTATAATCAAGATGCCAAGAGTGGTTTACATTGACCTTGTAGGCTTAATTGTATCGTTGTTTTGGTACTTACAAGAGCAAATGTTCCAATAAAATAGAGAACTATCATAAGAAAGAATTGCTTATGGCATTGTTAGTTTGTAGGAATGTGGAGCCTTTCAAATTGTAGTGTGTTTCAACATAACCTTCAGATATACATATGTTCTCAATTCTCAGGCAGGAATGAGCAGAAGCATACATTCTTAAGGCTAGCTTCTTTGGCTAGAGAGAAGTGAAGTGTAGATTAGGTTCATCGACCACATTCATTAGCACTTTGATGAACTGAAACCAAGCTTCCATGTAACTGTATTGATTGGTTTAGATCTGAGAGCTCGGTCACTTATAGTTGTGCAATCTGCGTTTTCTCCTCTTCAGGCTGTTGATATGTTGAAACCAGATTATATGCCATCAGATTTGGATATCCTATATGCTGAAGGTGTTACTTCATCCAATGGGCTTTCATGTGTGGACTTTTCATTTCCGGAGCCAGCACATGACAATGATGTTGGCAGTGAGGATCCGCATGATTCTCTGCTCAGGTATGTCTAATAATTGATACATGCATGTTGACAAGAAAGATCTGTTACACTTGAGCATTTTGTATTGTAACTTCCCTAATCAACTTAAATCATATAAAACTTGGTTGTTCAGTTTTTCTCTTTTTGAAAATTTCAATGTGGCTTCGGTTTTTGCAGATTATATAATTTAAACTGAAGTTGTCAAGTATAACAAATAGGGACTTGCTACTTGTTTAGTTCATTATTATGCGCTATAAAACTTAACACTACACCTATATATACATGTTACTTTGTTATTGAACAACCTTATAAATTATATAAATAATAAATAATTGAAGAAAAAATGGAGGAATATGGAGCAGAGAGTGGAAGAGTCTAGTGGTTAAACAGATGAATATAGATTGTAGTTCATCCTTTTGAACTTCGATGTAAGTTCTGAACGCCTTGCCCAATCGCCTGGATATTTGGCTGGGCAGTAGACTAGGAAGTTACCTCCTCCTTCCACCCGCCTACTCTAATTATCCACCATGCTTCCAGCCTTATTTTCATTCAGAAACAGTTGGTGTCTGGTCACCACACGTGCTTAGTAGATACAGTTAGTAGATACAAATAAACACATTAAACCTCTAGTGTAGTAGGAAATGAGCTGGAAATCACTTTGTCCTAAAAATTTGGTCTCCCATAAAGAGCTGGAGAAGATGGAAGAAATTATCACATGTATACTATGCTCCCTCCCTAACACTCGTATGAAACGGGGAAAACAGTCATGTGCATAGACCACCTTTTTTCTAACATCTTTCCAAGATAACAGCTTATGAAGCAAAACTATTCTGACCGTGAAAAATGCCATTCCGTATAAAGTTCTACCTTCAACCCTATGTTAGGCATGCAATAGAAGTTGGTGGAAGGAAAATTGTTTAGAGTGAAATGGAAGAAAGTAATGTTCTCTCATTTGACTGGAAAAGAAATTAAAGAGGAATTGAACACCAGGTGGAAAAGTGAGTTTTGTTGTTTCATTCGACTACTGAAGGTGGATGACAAGCTAAATGTTAAATGTGTCTCTACCATAATTTGTGTATCTACCCTATTATGGCTCATGGTTGATATTATTTTCATGTCATATCCAGTGGATAATATGATTAATTTCGCACGTTGCAAACCATTGCCTATCCTGGGTATAGTAGAAATTTTTTCACAATTCAACAGATAATCAACACTTCTACGTGACTTGGCCTGCCTTTTGTGAACATGCTAGAAGGTTTGGGCTTTGACTACTGGTGACTCAATTTGACAATTAAGTCACCCATTTGGGCAGTTTTCATGTGGGTGTCTTCAGTGAGGTTTCTAAGCTTCTCTCTCTCTCTCTCTCTATTTTTACCTGAAGATTGGGTGCCAAGTGAGGTTCTCAAAATGTCAATAGATTGTTGCTTTGAAGGCATAAACATTCATGAATGTTTTGCTAAATTGTGAGATTCAATGGTTGGTCCACTTAACTTGGTTTGGTTGTATTAGATTATTCCATATCAAAACTCTATTTGCACACAAACATCATGTAATGGCACCTCAACCCTATTCGCTTCATCCTCCCTGCCACCAACAAACTGAAGAGCACCTCCTTGAAGCATAGCCTGCAATATCACTCTTCATAGTCATCATGGTCACCTCTCTGTATGGCAACATAAGGATCATAGTCCAAGTTGTATTTGCCTTGTCATCATATTTCATTCTAGAGAAATGTAGTACAACAACCAAAATGTACTGAACAGTTAACATCGTATAAAACATGAGATTCGCAAACATCTTCAGTAACTTATACATTGTGGTTGAATAGAATTTATAAAAGAATGCATCATATTAAGATCTGCCCATGGATGTTCATTGGGAAGCTCAAGATGCCAAATTGAATCGATTTTTAGATTTGTATTCCTCGCTCTACACCATGTGAATTAAGCATAAATCACCGAAATACTACGGTGTAGACTTTTGACTACTGTCTTGTTTGTCTGTTTTTATCGATTTGAAGATTTTATGCCTGGTTCTTTAGTATTTTCCAACAATATCTTCTGGTTTCCAGATTTCAGTTGATTAGATTGCAGACTAAAGGTTTCGCAGAAAACTGCAAGTGGCTTGAGATGTTTGAGGATGTTCGACTTGTTATCTTCTGTGTCTCCCTAAGTGACTATAACCAGTATGTTATTGATGGTGAAGGGATCTCTGTCAACAAGATGGTGTTGAGTAAAAAGCTTTTTGAGAGTGTTGTTACTCATCCAACTTTTGATCAGATAGACTTCCTTTTAGTACTAAATAAATTTGACTTATTCGAGGAAATGGTAGAACAGGTTCCTCTAAGTCAGTGTGATTGGTTTGATGATTTTCATCCCGTGATAAGTCGCAATCGCTCCAACAGCAACAGAAACAACATCAACAACCCATCTCTTGGACAGTTGGCATTTCATTATATTGCTGTTAAGTTCAAGAGGCTGTACACAGATTTAACTGGTCGAAAGTTGTATGTATCACTAGTGAAGGGGCTAGAGCCAAATAGCGTTGATGCTGCACTAAAGTATTCAAGGGAGATTCTGAATTGGGATGAAGAGAGAAACAACTTCAGCTCAAGTGAGTATTCGGGCTATAGCATGGATGCAAATTCCTTCTCTCATTGAAGTCGAGTAAAGAAGGTTATCCCCACCGTACATAAATGCGTGAATGAGCAAACATATTATAGGAACAATTTGGATTATATTCTTTGTATGTTTTCGTTTGTAATGTGAGTTTGGGCTGCTGGATTGGAAACTGGCAAGTGATTGAAAATTAGTGCACAATCTTCAGAATGACTTGTGCTGTGTTTTTCTCTTGGCATTTCATGTTGTAGGCTAATTCTTGTTATGAAATAGTTTATTCAGTATAGTTGTAAAATTCTGGTAATGAAAAGGAAATTATAGTTCTACGTAACATGGTTGTGTAGCTTTCCACTTGTGGATTCAACAAATCAGGCAGACGTAATTTGTTTACCCTGTTTTTATTTTCAGTTTCTCGGATTGGACAGTCTTGTTCCGTTTAGCATCTCAAATATGTCCGTCTATTCTACTTGGTCACTATGTATGAGGTCCAAGCATCGCTCTCCACTTCTCTTTTTCAATTGCTTCAAGTCTATCCTTGCTATTATTCTTTTTCTCGAAATAATTTCTTAGATGCCTTCCCTTGACAGGGTTATTGAAAAAATGCCGTGATCCAATTTTTGTTTAGAAGGCTATTTTTTGAGTTTGGAAGAATTGTTCCACCAATTCTTATAGCATGTTTGGTACGTAGTACTATGGCTCATGTGCTTGGTCAAGCACTGGATGTGCCAGGCAACCTTGCCTGGATTATAACCAAGACATGATTTGACTACACTCAAAAAAATCTACTCACTATTCAGTCTTGAGTACCGAACGTGCCAATTATGTTTCAAGATATATGATTTGGGTAACAAATCCTCTGGCACAAATATAGAATATTTAATTTTAACGTCTTCAGAATGAAAGATTAGGAATCAAGAATGAGAAAAGGGCAAAGGTAATATTTTACACAAAAAAAATGGGAGAACTTCACCTCCTTTCCTCGTTTTAGGAGGTCGTAAAAAGAGAGTATAATGAGAATAGAAGTGATTGCTTTTCATTTTTCAGGAAACCCAATTTTCCAGGAAAATAGAGGAAACAGAACTTTTGAAGAAAGAAAACATATTTCTAAGATAAAAATCGACAATATTTACCCCCTTTTTTCCCTTTCTTCTAGCTCTCTAACGAAAGGAAACACATCATCAGTCAGCTACAAAACTATATCGTGCCTGTTCTATTGTGCTCAAAAGAATGTTTTTACATGCCCAACCCAATCTTGACATCTGTTCATTCAGATGGACGAGATTAACTTGCGCAGATTGCTTGCTTTCTTCCTTCAAATTAAGCCATTGCCTGATATTTGACTCCCAGAAATCACATCCTTCAAAATCATTCTCCCAACTGATCCAGTTTAGTAGGAGACCCTTGCGGATGTAACATGCCTACGCATTTCATGATTACAAATCAACAATCGATGGACATGAACAAAGTAAGATAGGCTCCAACAGCCATCCCAAAACTACGCTACTTATAATAGTCAGATTAGTCGAACAAAATTTGGTATCTACTTTCATGAAAAAGAAACATTAAGAAAGGAAGGATCTTTCACCTGCAATAAACCCATGATAACGTCTGAAGTGCCAGCGCCTTCCCGTAGACAAAGAAGAACGCCATGCTGCAATTTTGTCGACATTATTGATTATGAGAAGGGCAGATTAACAAGAAATACTTGTAACGGGAGCATGTTTGGCTAAGCTTAAAAATAAATGAGTTACATTTCCAATATTGATCGATAAAAAGATTATTTATTTCAATAATTACTTTTTTACTTATAAATTTAACTTATTAAGCTCAAACAAATATGCTCTAATTCTCAATAAATTTAGCAACAGAACGTATTATAGAAGAGTGCGAGCTCCTTAAGTGTACTCACATCCCCTATTTTGCTGAATCCTTTAGTATCGCTCTCCATGCATATGAAGTAGAAATCCTTATCATTTAATGATCGCATTGTCATCATTGATAGCTTCGGTATTTGCATCTTGGGATTTAAGCAACCAATTCTTATAGGCAGTAGCTCCCTGCCTAATGCAAATCTTACTTAGAAGCTATATCTGATATGAAGACAGCTCAAGAAATGAACTAAAGATATGTATGGCTATGTACAAAGAGAAACCTCACCTTTCCTCCAGAAGAGATCAATGCCTTCCTCTTTACTCACTTCAGCTGGAGAAGGAACATATCCCAGATTAATCCAGGTGTTCATTATTATCTCAAGCCTATCCTGAAGAAGAAAGTAGGAAAAAGATGCTTAAATGCAGTACGTAGCAGATAAGGTTGAATTGGGCTTTGCCAAGGTATAGAAAATATAGTGAATCAAAACACGTAAGTAGTGAGTAAAAGCCAATTTTTTGGAGACATCGTAAATAAATAAAGTGGTTTAAGCTATTAGATGGGACGATTTAACATGATATTAGAGCAAGTAGAAGTCTTGAGTTCAAGTTTCAAAATCATCCAACCATGAAATTTGTGCACGTGTCATTTCTTTGATGGGAAAAGTAAATTTAGCCTACTCATGAAGGGATGATATGAGTACTAAATTTAAATAAATAACCATGTTCCCTCTAATAACTTGTTGAACCACCTCATCTAAAAGCTCAAGTTATTAAAGAGGCGACAAACCTATTTATTTAAATTGTCTTCCTCACACCTTCACATGCAGTCTGGAATCGTAATTTATTGAAGGCCAGCCATGTGCAAAATTGTTTTAAATGGGAAGCAGCTAGACTTGAACCAGTTCTATTGCCATATCCATGTTAAACCACCTAATCTAAAAATTTAAGTTGTTATAGAGAGACGATATGCTTATTTAAATTTAGTCTTCAAGACAATTGAAATCAAAATATGGTTCTGATGAACATAGTAGTTACTTAAGCAGAACATGTGCATGTTGGACATGTTGGGTAAATACACAGAATTACAAATTTAATAATGAAGTTTTTCTGGATTATTACTTAGAAGCTACTACTTAATTGAAAATGACAAGCATGTGGTGGATTTAAAAGATTGGGGGAATACTCATGTAATATGAGATATACACTAGATGTATGAATTTCAAGAGCACAGCACTTGTGTCAAGTGTCAACATATGGAAAAACCAAAAAAAAAAAAAAAGCTTTAGGAGTTGTGACGTGTAACAACATATAGATACATTATCAACTGATTTATCGCAACAGTTAGAACTAACCTTAGTTAATGTTTGCAGATGTACATATTTAAGCCCTTGATAAATGCCAAAAAGATCAATAGCTGAGAAGATTGGGTATACGACAAATGGTAGGCCTGCTTGCAATCTTTCCAATCAAGAAGAAAATATAAAGCAAATCTTGTCATTTGTCATCAGCATAAAATCCTACTTGCACGTAAATATGTTCTAATCAACTATTATAAGTAAATTGATTTCTGTCATCAATCTCAGAAGAAATTTACTTATGTCAGCAAAGTATTACATTTTCATGTTAGAAAATCAAATCTCAACATGTAAAGTTAAAGGCGTAAATGCTCAAGATGCATCATATTTGCATGAATTCATAATAAGAAGTCAAGAGCAAGAACCTCTGATTGTTTTTAAACAAAATGTTCAAGATTGCAGCCAGCATCAGGCCAAGATTATCGAAGCACACTGTTTGGATCTGAAACCCAACCGATAATCAGATTGCATATCATAAATAAACAATGAGCCCCCGTTTCAGTCCAATTCTTTAAAACTAATTTTTTCCTTAACCCATCTTGACCACACATTCTCCCAATAAATAATTTTGCTCATAAACTCAAAACTTTTCCATATTTTTAAACCACATATTCTCCAAAAAAAATCCATTTTCACGAAATCTATTCACAATAAATCGGGCTCATACAGGGGCTAAATACAATATTCATTACATGATATTTTATAGCCAACCTGTGCCTTCGCAGAAACTTCTCCAAGATTGTCTGCAATCGCAAAGCTTCGATGAACAGCAGTCTGTGGACAATGTGAGAATTTAAAATTTTCATCCGAATACATTGAACTGGTAGGCATGATAGATATAAGGAAAGAAAAGTACATATACCTTATTAGAAATGGGTTCCTCCACCCATCCCAAAAAAAGCCAAGAGTATTCTCAATAAATTAGGGGTTGATTTCATGAATCCTTTCTTGCCATTACATTTAATCCAATGCAACATCTACTTCTAGTGAAGTTTATGATAAAATCAAATGTTTCGCAAGTAATCTAACTCTCTCTTTTCAAAATGTTCCATTGAAATGCAATGGACATAGGCACTTCTGTGGGTCCACTCAACGCATACTATAACCATGTAGTCGCCCTAATAATTTATCTTCAATTGATGCCTCCTCCACTTGTTGAAATTTACCACCTTTCTTATTTTATCCATTCTAATAATGTTGCACATCCATTTAACGTATTCATCTTTGTCCATTAATATTTTATCAATATTCTGTCCCTAAAGTCCTTACCTCTATAACATCCAGGTATAGTTATTTTAATAACCAGTTTGTAGAACTTGCCATTTACTTTGGTAGGTATCTTCTAACCAAAAAGAATTCCTAATAACATTTCATCCAACATCCTCTGATCATAAGCATCATATTCTTTTCAAATCACATAGTAATAATAAAATCTAGCTACACAATTGGAACAACGTGATCCTTCGTTATGTCATCCTTTCTAGTTTCTATGACAAAAAGGACAGTTTATACATTCTGTCTTAGTCTTATTTAACCTAGTACCTTCAAATTCTGCAAGTGCTTCAAATTTTCAAGTGACAACTTATCCCCTCTTCATATAATCAACTAAAACTAAGTTGTCAATAATAGCCTTGGCACAAGACATCAAATCAATGAATAGCATGCAACAAGAAACCTCATCTTAGATACACCTACAAAGTTCATCATTACTGAGCAAAAATTCTAGGAGTTACAGCAGAACTTTGAGACAAACATAGAGTAATAGTGTATTCTCTACACTCTACCTGTACTAGATTGTACACTTGTGACTACTCCAACATACATACTTTGATTGTAATGACATATTTAATGGAAATTCCTTTTTAAGTCAAGAAGACAGTAACAGAAAGAAGGAAAAATCGAGACATATATATATATATTTTTTTACATGGGTGGACCGCTATTATCCGGATATAATTTGCAAAGCCATTTATATCAGTCAAAGAATTATGCATCTGACGTCTCATGATATTTACAGATTTATCAGCCCTAGAGAAGATGTATATTGCTTTTACACGAACTAATACATACAAGTGATAGCTTCATTTAATTTACAGAAACTATTAAAAATTCAGCCCCAGTTTTAAAAAAGCTTAGCACTTGCGTTGAAAAAGAATTAGCATCATGGCATCCAAAATATGAAATCAATAAAAGGAATTAGAGAAGAGATGGCAACTAAGATTAAAAGCAAGAAGGTGTGATCATGCTAATTCATCAGCAATTCAAGAGATTATTAACTGAAACAAATATCATAGAACATTAAATTATAAAAGATCATATGAAGTAGGATGAAACATTCTTGTTCTAAAACTTACACCAGTTGCTAAATAGCAGGCCAGGCACATCTGCTTAGCAATGTTTGCAATTGTTGCAAGGAGCAGGAAGTACTCGGGAAGGACTGGAGTCAACAACTCAACTCCAATGCTCAAACTAAAGAGCACAGATGTTGAGAACCTAACCCTCTTCAGTTAAAAGAAAGGCGCATCAGAAACTCATCAACATTGGCACTAATTCAGCTTCATATGCAACAAGATAATTTCCAAAATTTCTCACCAAATACACTATGTCGTCAGTTGAAACCTATTGAAAATTAATAATTTGCGGTATGTAGATACTTTGGACAACATATGCGGTTATCTTCATTTATTCAAAATTAGAAATAAAATGAGGTTATAGGTGTTTAAAAAGGTCCAAAAGAATTTAACTAATTAAACCAACAATAATAATAAATAAAATTACGTGGAGAATGTATGTTGCCACCACTCCCTTGAGTTGTAAAAGCTATACCTTCAGATTGGTATCGAAAGCAGATGCGAGGGTAGCAGTATAGATGCATCTGCTCAGCCTCCCAAGTCCTTCCTTCAAGACCCAATTTAGGGCAGCAGCAGACGCAAGTGAACGAGATTTGCCAATCCCAATTGCCCGAAACATTGCCTATATATACCCATTCAATATCATTATCAATCATATATAATAGACTGAAATGTGTTATGAACAGGTCAAAACAGAATTAGAGGATAAAAGAATAACACCGATATGAACACGTCATACTCAAACAGACACATTGATTGACTTTAAGATAGACTAGCAGCTAAAAGATTGTTAGCATAATTGAAGTAGAATACATGAAATATATGCATTCCTTAAGTTCACAACTGAATTCTTGCATTTTAGTTATTAAGTGCAGCTCATATCAAGGCAATTATCCACATAGGACATTTACACTTCATTATTTTCTTTACTTTATGGGGAAAAAAGAAAGAACCATCTAGCCCAAATGATAAACCACATATATTAATTCAAAGACTTGAAACTTTTCCAAATACCACTAAGCCAGAAGCTAAATTTACATTGTAGCAAGAAACTGAATTTAATTCTGGGATTAGCAGAATCATTAACGTTCAATCCAAGGACTTGACCTGCATTAAATTAGCCCATTAAGTTACCCCCTGAAGCTCAAAATATTGAATACATGGATAATAAGAACCTGATGAGCAGAATTGAAAATTCTATGAAAGTCATCCAAATTATCCCAAAGACTTGATTTTTCAATTAATTCAGAAACTTATTAACCATATTAGAAATACCTGAGTAGCAAGAACCTGAAGAGCAGAGCTGAAAACTCTATGCAAGAATTTCCATTTCACATATCCCAAGTAATTATCAGACACTTCCCTGGGCAGAAAAAAGTCCCTCACAGCAGACCCACAAACTCTGCTCAATTTCCTTACCCCACCTCCAAAATCAAGAGAAAAATCCCTAAGAGAAAATGCATTAATCCCATCAACAGAGACAAGTTTCAGGTCATTTCCATCCCAAAAGTACCTTGAAACAGCTCCTGAGTGTCGGATTACAACTGGGAGACTGACTTTTTCTTGAGCACTACTGTTGTTGAGGCTGAGTTTTAGATTTTCTTCTTCTTGAAATTCATGGTTGAAGCTGGAGGTTTTTAAAGAGTTTGAGAGAGTTGAGGGTTTAAGAGAGGTTTTGGGTCTAANCTGGGCAGAAAAAAGTCCCTCACAGCAGACCCACAAACTCTGCTCAATTTCCTTACCCCACCTCCAAAATCAAGAGAAAAATCCCTAAGAGAAAATGCATTAATCCCATCAACAGAGACAAGTTTCAGGTCATTTCCATCCCAAAAGTACCTTGAAACAGCTCCTGAGTGTCGGATTACAACTGGGAGACTGACTTTTTCTTGAGCACTACTGTTGTTGAGGCTGAGTTTTAGATTTTCTTCTTCTTGAAATTCATGGTTGAAGCTGGAGGTTTTTAAAGAGTTTGAGAGAGTTGAGGGTTTAAGAGAGGTTTTGGGTCTAATCTTGAGTTTGCGAATTGGCGTCCATGGTGAGTGAAGGTGTGAAGATGAAGACGAACATGTGTATACTTTTACTTGCATAAGGATTGAAAACTGACTGTGTGTGTGTGAAGCCAAAGAGGATTATGGAACGAATTTCAAGTCCCAGGAACTTTTCTGGCTAGAAGAAGATATTCAAAAGGTCATACTCGGGAGAGAGTCAAATATTATTTTGTTTATAATTGAATAGACCAATTTGAATATAAGATCGATAAATAGTTTTTTTTTTTTTTT
>CAIGRK010402878.1:0-10963 GCA_903798315.1 Fraxinus greggii | reverse complement strand
AACATAGTACTAAGTTTTTTTGAAAAGCGCAAATAAGTCCAAAATAAATTATTAAAAATGTAATTAGCACATATTGTCTCTACCTTTCACTATTTTTTAAAAAAATGACCCTGCCTTTTTTTCACATTTTCTCCTATAATTATATATTTGATAGCGCAAACCATCATTTTTATCAATTTTCATTCAATTTCTCAATTAAAAAAGTGAATGACGAATATACCCTCGTATTAAAATAAAAAAGCTAAAGAATTAATTGCAACCATAGTCTAATTTATTTTAAAAGTGCAAATAAGTCCCCAATAAATTATTAAAAAATTCATTTTTTATACAAAGTGCAAACGAGTCCCAAATAAATTATTAAAGAATTAGAAATTAAACAAATATTTTTTATTTAAATATGATGGTATATTCATTATTTCACAGTTTTTTGTTGAGAAAGTGGATGAAAATTAATGGAAATGATGATTTGCACAATCAAATATGTATTTAAGAGTGAAAATACAAAAAAAAAAAAAATGAAAGATAGGGACGTTTTTGGCAATAAATGTGAAAGGTAGGGATAGTAATGCTAATTACCTTTTTAATAATTTATTTGGAACTTATTTGCGATTTTCAAAAAAGTTACGACATTGTTTGCAATTAGTTTTTTTCTTTTGTTTTATTTAAAGAGAAGTGTATTTTCATCATTTTACAATTTTTAATTGAGAAAATGGATTAAAAGGACCTTTTAAGCAATGAAAGGTGAAAATACAAAAAAATGAAAGTGAGAGACATTTTCCACAATAACAATAAACATGTGAGGGCGTTTTGTGCTAATTGCCCTTTAAATTAAAGGTCGGTAACCTTTATTCATTATCATACTTGTGTTCATAACTTATTTTCATCGTATTCTTATTTTTATCATTTTATTTATCGAAAAATTTTGTCCTCAATTATGATTTTCATAAAAAAAAATATTGTTATAAAATGAGAAATAAATATAAAATCGTATTTTTACATTATTATTTATTTTGCTATTTAGAAATACAGGAGGGAAATGAGTCTTATTACTTTATTTTAAAAGATTGAGAGAAATCATGTTCACGTACAAATGGAAAGACCATAATACCCTTTCCTGTTCGTTTATCAACTGAGCATGTCACCTCACGTCACCTACATTGATTGCAAATAGATTAGGCAGTAATTATAATTTAGAATTTTATCAAATTTAATAATTAATTTTAATCATATAAAATTTATAATTTTTTAACAACATATTTTATTAATTTTTATCAAAATTTTTTAAAATAATATTTTCCATCGCTTCAATAATATTTTCTTACTTTATAATCAAATATATCTCATCATATCACTATTTAAAATACATTCATTTCTCAATAATATTCATCAAATACCTTTTAAATTTAGCCTCCGCGGGTCGGTAAACTTTTATGGGTGGCCAACATTGGTGCCCCTTTAAAGAAACTGGTGAATTTAATTTATACTTCCTAAATTGCCCTTTTTTCTTTTCCCTTATTTGTTTAAGAGCTCAAATTAACCATGATTTACAAATGCACCAAAATAAATAAATAAATAAATTATAATATAGTATAATATAATAGCACATCACTCCTCACCTTACAAAAAATATTACTAACCTCCAATATCAAAAATAATTATTAACTAAAGTGATATCATAAATTCATGTTAGATATCGCTGCTACTTATTTATGAAAAAGAAGTAAAATTGAAAATCAATTTTTAATTTATCGAATGAATATTTCTTATCGGAAATTAATCATATGCTTTGTCCAACGTGACATACAAATATACCTTAATTCCATATTTAGGAAAATGAAGGTTTGAAGAAATCTTAAAATATTATTCTTACTTCAAATGTTTTTATATATTTTTTGAATATTTCATAAAAAAATTTAATTAAAATATTCTGAAATTATTTCGTTTTTTGTTTAGAATGTTCTATTCATTCAACAGTTAACGGTGTGTGTTGTATTATAGTACTAACCAAACCACCCCTCCTTCACCGGTCTCTCTCTTTCTGTACAAGTTGTTTCTCTTTCTACAGTAACTCCGTTTTTTTCTTTATTCGTTACACCGATTCCAAATTTCTGTTCTACTGTGAAACTTCCTTTTGGAAACACCCTCAAAATCTTTGAAAGAAACTCGCCGGAGTCCGCCATGGACCGCCGGCTTCCTCCACCGCGCCCTGGCTAAATGCACCAAGAACATCATTTCCTACTTAGAACTACTTGAGTTACACTAGTTTGAATTTGAAGAGAGTGTAATTACAAGTTTTTGAAGTATAATGGCTGCAACAAACGCCGCCACCACACCAGCGGTGGAATCTACTCCGGTTGCCGTATCGTTATCCTCCGATGAGTTGGCCGCCAAGGCTGTCGACAAGAGATATGAAGGGTTGATGATGGTACGGAATAAGGCTATTAAAGGGAAAGGCGCTTGGTACTGGGCGCACTTGGAGCCAATTCTCGTGCATAATTCTGATACTGGTTTTCCCAAGGTGGTGAAGCTGCGGTGTTCCTTGTGCGCTGCCGCTTTCTCCGCCTCTAATCCGTCGAGAACCGCTTCGGAGCATCTAAAGAAAGGGACATGCCCCAACTTTCCTTCTGTTCATATGCCAATTTCTACAGCGCCTTCTGCTTCTCTTCCAGTTGTGAGTCTGGCAGAGGGTACTAATACGTCGCAACCCCACAACCACCGGAAGCGTAGTTCCAGCTCCGGTGGTAATCGCAGCGTTGGCGTCAAAGGTGGTGGTGGTACGGCATTTTCTGTGCAACATGTTCCACCACTGACCATGGTTGAACCATCGAGATTTACAGTGGAGTTAGCCTACCCACCCGTGATTTCAATGGCTATTCCTGTTGCTGGTGCTGCAAGTCCCTCCGCCGCCGCCGCCGCCGCCGACGGCGGTCGTATTTACGGCCAACAGCGGCAGCAATTGGTCTTGTCTGGTGGGAAAGAGGATTTGGGAGCTTTAGCAATGTTGGAAGACAGTGTGAAGAGGCTGAAAAGTCCCAAATCATTACCTGTTCCGACATTAACAAAATCCCAGGTCGAGTCTGCACATGATTTTCTTGCAGATTGGATTTATGAATGTTGTGGTCCTGTTTCATTTTCAACTCTTGAACATCCCAAATTCAAGGCATTTCTTAATCAGGTTGGATTGCCTGCAATATCAAGAAAAGACTTTATGGGTTCTAGGTTAGATGCCAAGTACGAGGAGGCAAAGGCCGAGACCGAGACTAAAATTCGGGACGCAATGTTCTTTCAGATCGTGTCCGATGGTTGGAAGTCAAAGGATTATAGTCGAGATGAGGAAGAAAGTTTTGTGAATGTTGCTGTGAATCTTCCCAATGGGACTAGTGTTTATAGGAGGGCAGTTTTCGCTAGTGGTTATGTGCAGTCTAAATATGCAGAAGAAGTTCTATGGGAAATTATCACTGAAATCTGTGGGAATTCAGTGCATCAATGTGTAGGTATAGTTTCAGACAAGTTTAAGGCTAAGGCATTGAGGAATTTAGAAAATCAGCACCATTGGATGGTTAATCTTTCTTGTCAATATCAAGGTTTTAATAGTTTGATTAAGGATTTCGCCAAGGAGCTTCCTTCATTCAAGAACGTGACTGAAAATTGTTTAAAGATAGCTAATTTCATTAACAATAAGTCTCAGATTCGACAGAGTTTTTGTAAGTATCAGTTGCAGGAATATGGACATGCCAGTTTGCTGAGATTACCTTTGAGTAGTTATGGAAGGTCGGATTTTGGGCCAGTTTACGCAATGGTAGAGGATGTATTGGGATCAGCTCGGGCCCTTCAGTTAGTATTGTTAGATGAATCGTACAGGATGGTGCTAATGGAGGAGCCGATTGCTAGAGATATCGAAGAAATGATGAGGAATCCACATTTTTGGAATGAGTTAGAAGCGGTTCATTCTCTAGTTAAATTGGTCAAGACAATGGCACATGAAATCTTGATGGAGAAACCGAGGGTGGGGCAATGCTTGACCCTTTGGGAGGAGTTTAGGTTGAAAGTGAAGGAATGGTGTTCGAAATTTCACATTATCGGAGGACATGTGGAGAAGGTGATCGACCGGAGGTTTAGAAGGAATTATCATCCGGCTTGGGCTGCTGCTTTTATACTCGATCCACTTTATTTGATTCGGGACACGAGTGGAAAGTACTTACCCCCTTTCAAATTCTTGACACCCGAACAAGAGAAGGATGTGGATAAGCTAATAACTCGACTCGTATCTAGGGATGAGGCTCACATTGCTCTTATGGAGCTAATGAAATGGAGAACTGAAGGGCTCGATCCGGTTTATGCTCAAGCAGTACAATTGAAACAAAGGGATCCGAATACGGGGAAGATGAAGATTGCCAATCCCCAAAGCAGTAGGCTCGTATGGGAAACACACCTAACTGAGTTCAAGTCATTAGGAAAGGTCGCCGTTAGACTGATTTTCCTTCATGCAACTTCATGTGGATTCAAATGCAACTGGCCTTTACCGAAATTCACGAGTGCTCATAGGCATTCACGGGTGGGAATCGATAGGGCTCAGAAGTTAATGTTCATTGCTGCTCATTCGAAGATGGAAACACGGGGTTCTTCCGAGGACGAAGAGAAAGATACTGAGCTCTTTGCCTTGGAAAATGGTGAGGACGATGTGCTCAATGAAGTTTTTGTTGATACGTCCTCCACGTAAGATCCCTTTTCACCTTCCCTTACTTCGTATCCTTATTTATATGATGTTTTTCGTTTCCAAATGATTTCCTTTTCGATTCTTTCTCGGAATTGGTACTATGTTGCTGTTACTAGATTACGCGGCAGTTGGCTGAGAAAAAAAAGGGTATTAGTTCAAATTAGAGAATGAATATTGTTACATTTTGTTCCTTGTTACTATGTTGCTGTTACTAGATTGTTACATTTTGTTCCATCGGTCCATTCTCATGTATAAAGTATCGTGTCAATAAATTCAATTTAATCTTCGCAATTATTTTCTCATGATTGATTTTGCTTGTCGTCTTGTTCTGTATGGTATTTGAGAGTTCCTTCTTATATTCATTCATCGAAAAAAATGGAAGTTGCCAGTTCTTTACCGATCCTTCTTCACATTCGAGCATCTCAAGTTGCTCTAAAAAACTGATGAGATAACATTTCATCATTATTGAATGGATAGAAGAACTCTCATATTATTATTATTTGCTAGCAGCTGATGCTTTAAGTTGAAGTACAAGATAGACGACGGATATAATCAACTTTGTTCTGACTGATAATTTTTTTTGGTGGCAGAAGCATTTGACAAGCACGTTTTTGGACTGCCTGGAGCTCCATAAGACGCTCGGGATTCTTGATTTGAGCGACGATGATTCCAGAATGGTTTCGCTATCTTGGTCAATTGCCCGGGAAGGTTAACGATGAACTTGTTATCTCATCCCTATCTCCGGACGCCATCTCTTTTATTTAGAGAGGGGACCATCCCGAACTAAGTGCATTTGGGGAAAGAGTTTATTAAATTAAATCATATTTTTGGGTAACTTCTTCTTTAAACGATTCAAAGTTGTGATGATGCAGAGTCCTTGAATGATGTTCCAAAGTTGAACAAGGCTGTCCCAATGGAGCAACTCAAAAAGATGCTTGATAGTGATTTTCTAACAAAGATTAAGCTAATTGCCTATCGTTACCGGAAACGACTATTTTTTTTAATCGAAATTTATTGCGCTTTTATTGTAAATCTGTGTTTATAGTGCTTAAAGTTGTTTGAGTTTACTAGTCTTTCTTTCCTTATTGGCTATGTGATTTCATGATGTTATGAGGATATTAGGTTGCATCAACATTTTTATAGAAAAACCTTTGGATTTCTCTATTTACATTATACAATATTGATTGCTGTGATATGTCGTTACGTGCGATTATATGTGATTATTATCCATCGAAATAGTAAGTGTAAAAAGATTCATTTAGTCGATTCAAAATCCATTAAATAAGACTTAGTTTCTTGCTCGAGTACGGTATTTTGTGTTTATATTTGAGTTTTAGCTAGATTTTTATTGTAATCAACTTGCAAAATGTGTGAATGTGTAGAAAGTAGAAAAAAGGGTAGAGTCTTAATCACATGAAAAAATGGGGTAGAGTCTTAATCACATGATACCTACTTTTTTGGGTTTTATCTCTTGTAATTTACTTTGGTTTAGTGGACACACACATTCTTGTCGGTAGGAGAGGATTTTTGTTATAACATAACATAATTTTTCAAATACTAGAAAAGGGTTCATTGACTGCTTACCGACTGGCTGCTGATTAATATGTTGTATAATGATTAATTATCTAGAAGGGCAAATTTTTTTTTTTTTCCCTAAAGGTGTAAAATGGACAAGGTTGCACCACTCTGATGGGCTAGACCAGGCCAGCAGATCGATCAGAATTTATTAGTTACTACTACGTAAAAGGGTCCTCGTAGCTTGGAGAATTAGGTTAGATACGATTTGCCTCTTGAATCGACTAGCGTTCTTTGAAGATGGTTAATTGTAGTGATAAGTACTATATCGATTAATGTGTATACGTGTATGCATCTTTATATTATACAAGTTTCACGGCCAAACGAAAACTAAAATAATATATTCTTAATCAAATATATTTTATGAAAAATGGGAATGGTTTGATTTAAAGAGAAAAAGTAAAAGGCCCATAGCTTGGAGATATAGATTTGGAATGACTTGCCTTTCAAAATAACTAGCGATATTTGAAGATGGCTCGTTGTATTGGTGATTGCAATTAATAGGTATACGTGTATGCGTCTTTATATTATGGAAAATTCCATTTGTACAGAAATGACTTTCACAGAAAGTTGCCAGAATAGTCACAATGGTTGGGCCCCACCGTGTATTTAAAAGAAAAGAAAATGCGCAGACCCCATCGTGTACGAGTGTTCTGTTGATTTTGCTTCGTACATGAAACAAAACCCTTATATTATATATGTGTGCGAGTAATGATTAATATAAAATTAAAAGAATAAATTCTTAATCAAATAGTTTTTTTTTTTTTTTTAAATGGAAAGTAAAACATGTTTAGAAATTAGGACGGAAACATGAATGGTGGGTCCGACAGCCGTGCAATGTGGTCCATAACCTATAATAATTGTATGTATAATGTTTGTGATGTATTTTGAATCAATGATATTACACTGACTAGGCAATAATTTTGACACATCAGGAACATAAGTTTATTAATCATTAAAAATGTTAAAATTGTAATAGGTATTTTTTAATTTCGAAGCTATTATAAATTGAGATGGTATTTCATATTTTATGTTCGATTCAGATGGATTTTTCCTATTTTACATTTTGTTCGAAATTTGTTCATTTAGTTACACGTGACACCAATATGAGATGCAAATGTCAAATTTTGATCTAAAGGTGTAATAGAGTCACATGAAGTTGGTTAGATTTAATTTTTGAATGTTTGGATTGAGAAATTCAACACAGTCTGTGATGGATTAGATTGTCCACGCTGAGCACATCCTCTCGTTGTAGTCAAGACAACTCGCAATATCGTTCAATGTCTTGTTTTTTTGACGACACGTCTCTCATTTTACGTCTCTAAGCAATTCTTATAGCGATTTCGCTTTAGATTTTAACTTCTCGTGTTAAAAGATATAGATGGCCAAACAGTCCCTTATATTGGCTGGGTCAACGATATTGCTGTCCAATGGGGTGTCTGCATCTATATGACTAATAACAAATTTGCTACTTGTACACACTTGGCACACAACCCTCTCACATAAGTGTGGGTCCGTCCCACAATGAGACCCATACACATGTGAGAGGGTTGTGTACTATGTTGGGTACCAAAGTGTGTAAGTGTAGCATTTCTCGACTAATAATGGGGCCCGGCAGATATCCATATCACGTGCTTTGCCAATGTTTCCCTCACATGATGTCATATTTAATCCACGTGGGATGATGCCAGCAAGCTCTATGCTAGGGTACATAAGCAAATTACTTATATTTTTCACATAATATTTTTTTAATTTAGATTTTACATACGACATTATACAATAAAGTGACAAAAAATGACTTTATTATTTCATTTATACCAAAAATTCAAATATTATTTAATTTTCATCTAAAAAATAAATTTTTTTCTTATTTATTTATCTCTTAATAAATTAATAGTCGGTGGAGTCCTCTCATCAAATCATATATATAATTTTTTTTATTTTCAGTGTTTACACATTATTAATTTTTATTAGTTATATCTATAGATTATTCTTTTCTATGATGCTTTCCCACAAAGAAGAAAAATATATCTGTAATAGATACCAATAAAATTACGTATGCATTCTTGACAATGTTTTTAAGTTACAAAATTTCCCCAACATAAAATAAATAAGAAAAACGATTTTTAGCTTCATAATAACGTCTAACATCAAAATTATTTTAATTTTTACTCATTGAACAAAATTTATTAATTAGACTATAATAATTAAGAATTTTTATTTGTTTTTACAATGTTGAGAAAGTCCAAAGAGTATTTTCTAAATTTTTTAATAATTTGCTAACTTATTAAAAATTAAAATTTGTAATGGATTTTCTTGAAACTTTTTCAACAAAGGGTGTTGTTGTAAATTTTCCTTCTCTCAGTAGAATTTTGACTCAAATGTATGTAATTGAATGCACATTTTTCTCAATAGCAAACCATCTCAAGTCACTTTTTATTTAAGTCATGTTTGATTGCAACAAATTCCATAAAAAATATCACATTCAAAAAAAATGAATATCACTTTCACCGTTTGATTGTAACGTGGAAATGAAAATCGAATTCCAAGGTACAACCACTTTAAACTAATTTTTTATGGGTTTGGTGGGTTTTTATATTTCAACTAACATGAAATTGAAATTTACCTATCAAACAGACCCTTACATATTTTGAAAAATCTACAAGTAATACTCACTTATTCATCACTATTTTTTATCTATTTATAATTTAAATCGTTTATATTTACCTTTATAAACGTGAGAAGATTGGAAATGCCAAATCATTTATTACTTTTTATTTAACGTAGCACGATGTACAAATAAACCTACGCTAAGAATAAGGGTAAATTTCACTAATGACCATTGAACTTTACACTTAGTATTAATTTGGCCATTGGAATTAAATTTATTTCGAACTCATCACTGAATTTCATAAAATGTTTCATTCAAATCATGACTCAGTTTGATAAGTATTTTTAATTCAACATTTTTTTTTGTCTTCGTGTGCCAATTTGTAGGATTTAATTGAACGTCCAAAGGTTTCGATAGCTTGGCATTCAAGCACATAGGGATATCGAATAAAAAATTGCCATCAAACTGAATAAATGGTATGAATGAAATATTTTCTAAAAGTTGAGCACTGTTTCTGAAATAAATTAAAGTTCAGTAAATAAAGAATGTTAAGTGTAAAGTTCAATTGCCATCGATGAAATTAACCCCACTAAATAACGACACCCATGTAACAAACATTAGAAAATTCAACGTAATAATAGACTTATCTTCAGAGTAATAATTACTAATGCAACACTTGCTGAAAAAATCAACATTAAAAGGTGATGAAAGAAATATCTCAAAAGAGAATTTAGATTTTGGTTACAAAGTTCACAATTTCATTTTGTTATTCCTCAGTTGAAAATGTACTATTTTAATATCTAATTCTACGCAACACTTTAGACTCAATGCAATTCAAGTCGATGAATTGAGCCTAAGTCTAGAATCTCGTGCTCTCATGGACATATTCCTAAAGTTCTAAAAATTATTTTTTCTTCCAACTATGAGAAATACTGGATTCGAATGAGTCAAGATGCAAGAACGCAGACCGATATTGCACGTGCTTAGAGTACCTAATGTCACGTGAGGCATTGAACATAGTTGGAATTCCTAGACATGGCAAAATGTGGGTCCCACTTCCCTACTTAGTTTGGTTACTACTTAGCTTTCAATAACAACTAACAAAACCATTGGCGATATTCTTTAACTAATTACATCTTATGGGGCCTAGAATTAATATTCTTAACCCTATTATTAAAGTCCTACTAATTAGGGGGATTGAGCTAATTGGTCCTTTTATATTGGATGATTAACCATTAAAATATAATTCTATTTTTATATGTCTAGAGGTCTATGATTTATTTAAAGAGATAAGTTGACAAATTGAGATTTACTCAATCTTTTCTCTCTCTCTCTCTCTCTCTCTCTCTCTCCACCTTTTTCTTGTTTAAATCAAATTCCAATACCTATTAATATTATATACAGTAAATAAATGAGTACTTATACATATATACATACATACGTGTAAAACACAATGGAAATGAATACATTAGCATTGTAAATAACGTTCGATATGCAGTAGTGGACGAGAAAACTGTGAAATTCAATTGCAGAGTTCTTAAACACTTGTTTGGTAGCAATTTTGGCCCAATTTTAATTAAAATTGTGATCATTTAATGTTGTGGTGGGACCCGCATGTGAGAGGGCCAGTCAAACTTTGCGGCTGACTTTGATGTCAACGGTCAGAAAATTCATTTTTTTGTTAAAAAAACTGCTACCAAACAGGTTCTAAATATCATCCTATACAACAGACCACCTCACTTGTTGGTATATTTGGTATACTATATATATGTTTTTTAATTATCACTTACAGTTCAATCTTAATATAAGGATGATATGTGTTCTTATTTGTTTGATGCATGATCATGTTCTATATATATATATATATATATATATATATATACATACATTCTTATTGATATAATACTGCTTATTGAACCTAACATACCTACGTATACCTTCAAATCTAGCATAAAATGGTGGGAGGGGGAAATTTGTCTTTCTGAAAAAGGGAACTCAAATTTAAAAATTGGATTTGGTGGGTATAAAATTCCAAATTCATTAGGTTGCTTACCACAAAA
>CAIGRK010402840.1:0-10550 GCA_903798315.1 Fraxinus greggii | reverse complement strand
AAGTTTCTATATTCTTATAGTGGCCTTGGTTGCAATTTTTATATAAGAGGGTATTTTTGGAAAATCTATTCTGTTTTTTATTCTGAAAATGAACAGTTTTGGACAAGTAGAGTTTTTCTAATAGCATATAGTTGTTAATAATTTTGTTCTAAGTCTAAATTTTTGCTAGAGTTGTAGATCTTTTGAGCTTATGGCAAGTTGGTCTCCAAATGAAAATCTTCATCAACTTAATATTAAAAGTATATACTTCTAATGAAAATGGGTTTATATACTTATTTTTAATTATATACAAAAATCATCGGAAATAAAGAAAAAAGGAAGACCATGAGAGAAAAATGGAGTTCGACCAAAAAAGACGAGAGTGAGGAAGACGAAGGGACAATAGGGGTGACAAATAAAGTAGGAACGTGTGGAAGGGAGGCAAAGTTATGAGCCATTTCAGCAATCAAGTCGATTGGAGACCAACTTGTTACAAACTAGTTCAATTCTTGCAAAACATAAATCAGAGATTTATTTGGGGGTCTCGCAAAAAATATGGGCACTAAATTGCTATATAGGGAAATAAATTGCTATATAGGGAAAAGATTGGGAGACCTCTAGTGACATTAGTCAGGTTGATCTAAGAAGCATGCTTTTGAAAAACTCACCTAGTACCGTTTATACTCAAAAGCAAAACACTTTTTTTTTTCCAATTCCTAAACGGCTAATTTTTTTTCCTTCACTCGTTTGTCTTCCCTAGACATACTTTATTAGTTTTTCTTTTTCCCTTTTTTTGAAGTCTTTTATTTAATTTTACCTTATTAATTTTTATTTTTTTTTCACTTTTAAAAAATCTTTTCATTTGATTTTAATTTCAAATTTTTAAAAACTTTTATTTGTACAAAATTCAAAAATGACTTTATCTAATAGTCCAATACCAATGTGTCATTAATGTTTCTAGTCCATCAACAATTCAATAATTATCCATTTAGCCTTTGTATTTATGACCAACCAAACAATTATCCAAAATCTGTCCACGAAGTCACTTTCACTAATGTTTTTTTATAAACTAATTATAGAATTAAAATTGACAACAAGTGATTCTGTTTGAGTTAATTTCAAAATGGTCACTCACATTTGTAAAAAAAAAAATCATGTTAGTGAATGACATTACAAAAATGGTCACTAAGCGAATGTATCCAATTTGACGCTTGTATTTACCGTCTGATTCGATAGTCCAATGCCACTTCGAGCGAAGGCATTAATCTTTTATTTGCTTATAAAGAGTTACATGTTGCAAAGAGACAACACGTGGTTGTAAAGGTATAGCGACCAGCGGGCGGGTAGAGATTTTCTTTGGCTGGTTCTTGCTAGCATCAACAACGGCTTGACACAGCTTGTTTCCTCCTCAAACCAAAGGGACAACACATAGTTGAAAAGATATATATGAATTCATAATGAACAATGTCCCGTTAATCCGCCTTGGTACTTAACAAGTGGAACTTACTTTCACTATATGAGTGACCATTTGTCTTGCCACACGGGTACTACACTACACCGCATGAGGTCATGTTTGCACGATGTAACAACCTTTTGCCACCAAACACCTTTCTATTAATCCTATCCATTATTATCCATAAAGGTGAAACAAAAGGAAAAAGTCACAATTCTTGTGCATCTAATCTAGCAGATGACAAACTGTAACAACTATATAGTAGAAATTTACAAAACAGAGAAATAAGCCTACAAAGCATCACTCTCTGTACAGGATATGAAACGTATCATTAAATTAGTTCCCAGTTAAGAGTCCCAAAGGGCTCTTCCCTCTCTACCAATCTATAATTACCCTTAAGACAACAATCTCTTGCAAACTCTATAGGAAGACCCTTCAAATGTCAATCACGCGATGGTATCCTAATGCAAAAAATATCAGCAAAATGTCATATTCACCTAGACACTTATCACTCTAATGCCACTCAGTTTTATGCATTCTAACCCCCAAAAAAATAGGATTCTAGTAATCGATCCGTTTTGTGTGGTCCAAGAGAATTTCAGTGTGTGTGTTTTTAGCCATGCCGAATCCCCATGAAGTAGTTGAAATCATGGTGCTGGATGTTTAATTGCTTTAGCCAAGAATCTGCCACGCTCAAAAGTGATACCAACCTCTCTTGGTCCCTCCCATCCTTGTCCGAGACCCACGCATCACCTCGCATCTTGTAGGTGGCCATACCAAATGGAGGGAGAGAGATGCTTTCTCCTCCCTTACTTTTCCCTTCACCGCTCACGGTTTCGTCCCCAATGTCCATGTCTGTGGATCGGTATGAGCACAAACAATAACCATTTCATGCAAGAAAGATTCGAAACGTAAAGTGAAAGAGACAATAATGAATTCACTTGGACCAAATATGCATACCTTGAAAAGAAGAAGAAAGGGTGTGGTATGTGAGAAAGCTCGTGTTCAAGTCCTTGGAGGTTCTGCCCATGGGAATGTGATAAATCGGATACCTGAATGACACTCATCATCAGTGAATTTAGTAACCAAACTAGGAAGGAAAATGTAATATTATAAGCACTTATAATAGAAAAAGGGTGAGATACGAACCAAGCAACTGCCATCCAACTAGCGGGTGAAAGATCTGCACTTCTCAATGACAGTAATCTAGGGTATCTTTCAGCTAAGGCACTGATCTGTGAAACAAATAAGATTGGTGTCAAGTTATGTTTTGGCATGGAATGTCAAATAATGAGATAATATATCAAACATCATTTTCTCACTGAATCATATTTCCTGCTCACAGAAAAGGAATCTCTTCAATGTGCAAAAGCAAGAACATATACTTGTGAAGGTGAGAAAATTATATGCCATAAGAAAAAGTAGTTTCTTATTAAATCGGAAGACTATAAAATAGGCAGCACCAAGTTGATTCATTTTTAAAAGTCAAAAGTTTCACAGTATCTTTATTCAATGGATGCCTATCAAGAGCATTATTTCAAGTGATTTTATCATATCCACAATAATTTGCTTCTTTTTCCATTCTCCACTGATATTTATTATCCTTTTTCACCCAAAAAAACAGATGATATTTGAACAAAAATCTTGAACACTAAATAAGGTTTACCTTGTCCAAGAGAGGAACTCTTCCATAAGGAGAAGATGTCTCAAAGTACTGGAAGTAAAGATTACCCAACCTATCATTAGGGAGCCAGAAACCATCTTGCTCAAATAATCCTTCCTCGGAGGAACATCCATCCGATCTAGACAACTTCTCACTCTCGCTTTCATCGCTGAACGAGTCACTAAACGAATCCCTCATCTCACTTGTGGAATCAGTTTCTTCCCTACAGTATAGGACCAATCCAACACAATCATCTTAGAGAAAAACCATGTTAACCGCTGTCCTTTCATAAGCATTTTATTTGCCTCCAAATGTCCATTAATTAACAACAAATTACTGAATTCGACAAATACAATTTGCCGCTGATCGAAATACTTTCAACCAGTGAACAGAAAAGATTACTCGTCGAAAAGTTACTGATATAATCACAAAATTAACGAATTAGGCCTAACAAATGGGGGATTTTTTTGCAGATAAAATGCATATATCAATTCATGCAACAGGTAAATGCGAAAAGCTAACCCAATTTGCTCGGGGAATTACCTTAAACTGTTTACAGAACCATTGCTGGTTAAGATTTGTATACCAGAGAGATAAGGCACAAAATACTGGATTAAATTTTGGCCATCATCAAGACTAATTGGAACTCCAATCCCATATGCACTCCATTCATCATAACAATTCCAAAGATCCCCTAATGTAAAATAATCCACTTTTTCACTTTCGCATGGATGCCATAACCTATTCAGCTTCTTCATCTCACTCTGATTTAAATAAAACGAACACATCAATCAAGGAAGCAATACGAATAAATAGAACCCATAAAATTAAAGAAACATACCTTAGATAAGAATTGAGATGGTATAGTTGGAGTTATGCAATCCAAGAAGCATTCAAGGTTTGTTTGGGTTGAATTCTTGTCAAGGATCGACATGATTCTTGAAACCCAGAAAAGGAGAGAGAAAAAGTTAAAGAGAGATTTCAGTGTTTCTCTCTCCTAACTCCTGGAAACAGAGGAGAAGGAAAACAAATACAGGAAAGGAAAAATGAGAGAGAAATTAACGGGATTCCCTCTCTCTTTTATGGGGGAGAGAACGGAAAACCGGTACAGAAAGGAAAAAGATTACTATTCTTTGACGTTTGGACAAACAAATACAAAAACTAAAAAGGCTTCTCAATTTTGTCAAATTCAATCAAACATTCTTCACAAATCCTGCGGGATTTTCTCTCCCTATCAAAACCCAATAAAATTGAAATCAAAAGCAACCACAAAGCCAAATTTATTCAGGAGCAAAACTATTTATAAACATACTTATGATATTGATTTTCACTAGAAAACGACCCGCAAAATCTGTGTGTGTTTGAGAGAGAAGGTTTTTCCGAGCCAAGAAAATGATACGATTCTTTTATATTTATTCTCAACACTCAATCAACAGAAATCCATGGCTACTGAAGAAAGGGAATCAACTCTTTTTCATCATAAAGCAAGACCATTCACAAACTACTGCATATTTGCTTTGGAAAGGAGGTTCTGTTCTCAAATGTGAAATGTCTGTTCGTTCGTTTGTTTTGGGTGGGGTTTATGTAGAGCGAAAGAGACTTTATTACACACCTGGAAGATTTTTCATTTATGGGAGGGACCCCTAACTTGTCTGTCTTTGAGACAGGACAGCCAAACATGCACAGTAGATTTCGACTTACAAATCTCGACTCGTATTAGAGTTTCCCTACTCAAATATATTAATGTAGATAGACCAGATCTCGACTCGACTTGGTTCTCCTCAACTCTCTCTCCCGATTTGGAGAGAATTAAAATCAAATTTTAATAAAAATTAATGAAATGTACGATTAAAAAGTTGTATTTCGATAAAATATGTTGTTAAACTTCAATGCTGATTAAAAAAAAAAAATAGATTTTATTCCCTAAATCCTTCATTTAACTGATTTTCCAGATTTTAATGGGGAAAATCAAAATCTAATGGTTGTAATAGTAACACGAAGTTGCAGTTTTAGTTTGAAAGTAACTTATAGAATTATCAGTTTTTTAAATAGCGATTATGATAATAATCAGATTTAAATCTTAAGTTATTCATATTTTATTTTAAAAAATTGCTATCTTTAATGCATGATTATTGTAACTAGTTACCATTTATTGAGTGAAATTAATTTTTGAAGTTTATTTGTTAAATCTTTAATGAGATTAATCAATAGAATAATCAGGTCACTGCAAGTTTGAATTGTTAAAACAAAACTCATAGACAAGAATGGGTCACTATATATTAATGTTTATCATAATTTAATAAAACACGTGGATCGCTGACTAGGACAAATATGTTATTGCTTCTAAAATTGAAATTATGTTGAAAGTTCAGTTGTGTCCGGCGCAATTAGTTAATCCTTCGAGCTCGAGCATGTAAAATTGGGTAAAATAATAACCAAACATCTCATGTTTCTCTCTTTTTAATATCCAACATTAATAATATTTATTTGGAGTTGCGTTGAATTGTCAAATGATTAAGGTAAGCAACTAAAAGACATGGACTAATTCCATTAATCTGTGATTGTGATAATAATAATAATCCACTAATAAAATATGATTTGGTAAAAGTTGATGGTTGAAAAATTGTGAAATATTTAATTAAAATTAATTTTCCATTTTGATTTAAATTAAAATCTGAATTTAATTCCTACCAGACTGAACTTTTTGAGTCTATTCAAATAAACAAAACTAATTAAAAAGTATATTTGATTGTTTTAAAAAATTACTCATAAGAATAAATTATTTATAAAAGATAAGACAGTTAATTAATTTAGTTTGTCAAATTAAAAGTAATTAAATTATTTATTTTGACAATAATTCTTATGTTAATAAAATAAATAATTTATGAAAACATATTTTAAGTCAAATCTCCAATTTCCTGTGTTTGACAAGAGTACCCCATTTTTCATGTATTCTACATTGTCCCCTCAACAAAACTTTGAAGTGACAAAATTTTAGAAATTCCACCTCAAAATTTGTAGTGAGATTAGCAGTGAGATGTTAGATTTTATTGATTGAACGTTAAAAAATAGACGGCGAATCGAGACTCGTTTGACAAAACTCGACGGCTAATTCTAACTTTGGTTATTAAAATTCCATGGAAATCTCAATTTGTTCCAATAAAATCATTGAACGTCAATATACTTTCGAACCTAGTTAGTATATAGTATAATATTAACGTCCGATTTTTAACGTACAAGTTAAAACATAATTGGCTAATTTCCCTATTCCAATAGAGTCACTAGTTTGTTTTGAGTAGATAAAGGGAAACTTGGCGTTTGGTAAACCGCGTGAAAAGATAGCGATTGTGAATCCATCAACTGCGTAAAATGTGAGTTATTCTTTTGATGTTGTAAGCAATAGTTTGAAACATTCTGACTACGTAATAATAAAACTACTCAACGCACAATTTGGTACGGCAAGCCAGGTGGAGAACAGGAGTTAGAATTTGAACTGAATCGGAAAATTACAGTTGGGGTCCCCAACCTATTGGAAATGTAGTAAAATAAGTCCTCAGCATATTATTTTGGCAGATCCAGTCCATAAACTTTTACATTTTTTTGTAACAATCCTGTCCTCAATGAACAATTTTATCCTTATCTTTGACAACAAAAGTCCTATTTTTATTAGAAAAACAAATTTACTCGTATCATTAATTAAAAAGTAAAAATAAAAGTACAATGAAAACAAAAGAGTAAATTTATTTAATGGAATTTTGGGGAGACTTTTGGGAGGCTGGGTGACTTTTGGTTACTTTCATTTTATCTTTTGGGGAATTTTCAAAAATGATCAATTAGATGCTTGTCAATTAAAAAAAATGTCTAATTTTTGATAACTCTTGCAAAAATGACCAAATTTGATATCAAATTGTCTTTTATACCCTTTATGAAAAATGAAACAATTTTCTTTTCTTTTTAATTTGTCATAAATTTCAAGAAAAAGAAGTAGCTTCCTTGAGAAGCTACATTAATGCAAAGTCATGTTAATTTCATTTCATTATCTATAATGAAAATGATGAAATAGAAAAACTTTTAACACAAAAAAGTGGAAATTACAAGAAATGTCCACTTGAAGTCATTTGTGAAAATGTCCAAAATTTATTCAATAGCCATTTTACAATATTTTTGACCAAAATACCTTTGTTACTAATTTATAATTCCAGACTAAAGACAAAAATGTGCATACAATTAAAAATTTTGTTGGTCGATAAAATGTTTACACGTAACCTCCCTACTTATTTCAAAAGTACACATGTCAAATCACAATAAATATTATATGTCTCATTGACACACATATTAAATATCGAGAACTACATTTCAAATGTCAAGAACTTTATGAAATGTAGAGAACTCTCATATTCGAAATGAAATTTCAAGATAAACATGGTTCAAATATCGATAACTTTTAAAATGTCGATAACGTCATTTTAATGTAGCTTATCATTGAAACTACTTCTTCTTTTCGAAATTCGTAACAAATTGAAAAAAAAAAAGCTTCATTTTTCGTTAAGGGTATAATAGATAATTTAGTACTAAATTTGATCTTTTTGCAAGAATTATCAAAATTGGACATTTTTTAATTGACAAGCATGGAATTAGACATTTTTGTAAATTCCCAAAAATAAAAAATAAAAAAATTACATACTTTTAATCTCATCCACAATTTTCGATAGAAGGTAAATTTTCTTCGAAATCTTATTTTTATTGATAAGTCATGTTTAATAGTTGTTGTGATATATATGATGTAAATGGATGATTAGCTTTGNAAAAAAAAAAAAAGCTTCATTTTTCGTTAAGGGTATAATAGATAATTTAGTACTAAATTTGATCTTTTTGCAAGAATTATCAAAATTGGACATTTTTTAATTGACAAGCATGGAATTAGACATTTTTGTAAATTCCCAAAAATAAAAAATAAAAAAATTACATACTTTTAATCTCATCCACAATTTTCGATAGAAGGTAAATTTTCTTCGAAATCTTATTTTTATTGATAAGTCATGTTTAATAGTTGTTGTGATATATATGATGTAAATGGATGATTAGCTTTGTTAAACAATTAGTATATCTTAAGCACAAATGCCTATTCCAAAAGATGAAGAGAACTGGTTTTGATCCAAAAAAACAACGGAATATTTTGTCTTAAGATTGTTGGGGATATGTATAAATATTGTTTTGTATGTGGACAATAATTTGGCACAAGTTTAACAACACAAACGATGTTAACCCGCAAATAGAAAAAATGGTAGAATCAAAATAAGAAGAAGAAAATGATCTGAGGCAAGTGATAATACTATTTCCTTAAGACAAATTTGTCTCACAACGGTGCAAACGGAGTAACAACAATTGTCTTCTAATATACAACAGATTACTTGTAGTAAAAACACTTCCAACTACAAGACAACAATGAATGTAGTAAAAACATCATTCTCTGTCGCTTGCTTATTGCTAGCGCACCGCTCGTGCATCAAAAGTAGAAATCCTGACGCTTGCCTACGGCTACCACTCAAGCGGCGATCTTAGGTGCTGAAAAATTGACATTCCTTTCAGTTTTGGATCATAATTTCTCATTCATTCGAAATTGATTTTGAGGTTTCAAATATACCACGATTATCTATTCGAAGAATAAAGCAAATTAGTTTATTTATTTTCATAATTTGACTATCGGATCAAGTCCGAATATTTGGTCGAAATGACACGAAAGTCACTTTTCACATTTTTCATGATTTTATACTTAACCAATTTCATCCCTTTTAAAACCAAATTGCAACAAAAATTCGTGTCATTTATTGTTTAAAGTGTTATTAAAATCAATGTATAAAAAGTTGTCAACTCATAACAATATCAAACTTGATGTACATGTAGCAAGATTGCAACTATGTATGAACAATTCGAAAATCTTCAAAACATACTGAATTATTGTTTCATCGCCGAGAAAATTTGTCATCCTCATTTCTCGATGTCCGAACAAATTCATGTGTCCTGTTTTGATATTTTGAATTATTGCGTAGACCAAAAATGCCCCACAAATCTCGAATCTGACACCTACGAATAGAAATGCAAAATTCCATTCAACAATAGGAAATAAATTTTGGCTTCAAACAAAAAAAAAACAAAAAACACACACACACACACACACTCATTATGAATATGTAAACTTATGCCCTTGTTTGAGCGAAAAAATGTATTTGAAATGATGATTTTTTGGAGAATGTGTGGTTAAGAAATAAGAAAAATGTTTCGATTTACGGGAAAATTTATTTTATTGAAAAATGTGGTAGAAAATAAATTATAATTTTTTTTTTTTCAAATGTGGCTCAAACAAGGGCATAGTATATTCGTACAGAAACGTCACCAAGTTCATTTAGATTAGCATGCGGAAATTTTAGTCCAAAATATCCATCTTTTCAAACCAAACTCGTTCAAATCAATATGTGGAAATTTTAGTGCAAAATCTCCATCGGGAGCCTAGTGCTAGATTATCTTATCTACTTGAAATAGATGACAAGTGATAATGAAATACCAATCACGATCACCAATTCAATTAGCAATAACTTCTTTCCACAATCCTTAATTCTTATTTCTCAATGTTAATTATACCAGTACGTTTAATTTTTTTTTTCGATTTTTAGTTTGATCAGTGAAAGGCGCTACTTTGTCTTTTCGTGATACTATCGTGTTCGCCTCCCATCTTATCTTTCTTCTGCGAACCCAAGGCACCAAATTTCGAATCTAGTTAGAAATCGTGTACTTAGATTGTGACATTCAACCGGGAAAATTCATTGTTGAGAAAAATACAACTATAATAATAATACTAAAATGTAAAGAATTTGTTAGTGTTTTTTTATGATTATTATGTCACAGTGTTCCGTTAAGGTCAATACTTTAGTGTAGTCAGTGTTTTTAACCGTGGCATGTCAAATTCGATACACGTCATAGTCTGCACAATTAATAGAAGAATATAATAAAAAAAATATCCTAAAGAATATTCCTAAGTTAGCATTATGGTGATAAGAAGAATATTCCGGTCAAACTCCAATCGGTCTGGTCCTTGAGGACTTTCCAGACACACAAGTTCTTATTTTAGCTATTTAACTTACTTTCTTATGAATTTAATGCTTAACTGATAGTCTACGAGTGATTCCAAGTTTCGACTTAATATCTAAAACTCTTTCATACGCGATTTCCATCTACCACATTTAGGGGTTGTTCTCTTCGTGTTTCAGTTTTCTGTTTTGTGTTTTCAATTCATTTTGAGTTTTGTGTTTTGAGTGCCCATTTTGAGATTGTTGAAAATGTGTTCTCTTTGTCATTTTGAAAAATTGTTTTCCAAAATTAAAAACACAAAAACTCGTTCTCCCATCCCATCCCATCTAATTGAAAACAACGAAAACGCATTTTGGAAAATTTGGCCAA
>CAIGRK010402800.1:0-10501 GCA_903798315.1 Fraxinus greggii | reverse complement strand
CAGTTAAATATTTAATTTAATATAGTAATCATAAATTATAATTAATTAATTTATGAAAAATCTGATTTTTACAATTCTAAAATTTGGGGCCTGATTTTTGATTTCATGATAAATAATACCCGATCCATGAATTTTTCTCGTTAATAAATTTAATGGGCCATCAATTTAAAAGTCTTTAATTATTTTTTTAGCGCCTCGAATATTTTAAGGAAAAATTTCATATTTAAGAGTTTAACTATGATCCATTTCAAAACTAATAAATAAAGTTTAAAATTTCAAAAATCGGATATTATTAAATTTTATTTATGAAATAATTAATTAAAATATTTTATTAATTATTTAACATATTAATGTCACAATTTCATATAACTTAGTTATAAATTATCAAATTAATTGGTTATAATATTTCTTGGTCACAATTCAAAAATTTAATAGATAACAATTTATTTCTCGATCATAAATCAAAAATTTTAAAGGTCACAATTTATTCATCGGTCACAAAATCAAAAAATTTATAGGTCAAAATTCATTTAACGGTTACAAATTACAAATTTTATAAATTACAACTTATTTAACGGTTATAAATTATCAAATTAATTGGTGATAAGTTGGTTCTTGTTCACAACTTAATGAAGTGTGAGTCACAATCACATTTTTCAGGTCACATATTATATACTAGTTAGTGATTACAAATTATCCAATTTATTGGTCACAAATACTTTGATCCCACTCGACCGTCGACGTCTGCACCAACACCACCTGCACAACAACAGTGCCGATCCACAACCCCCTCCAGCACCAAAGTCCACCACCAACATTACTAGATTCATCGGCATTGCCGCCTACAAAACACCCCAAAAACCAACAAAATTCGACTGCCTCCGCCAACGCCACCATCACATGAACCGTCGCCTCTAGTGCCACCAACGTCGTCAATACCTCATCACAACCGTTAGCAACACCACTACCTCATCGCCAACCTCAAAACCCTAACACCACCAACATGGAAACAACAACCACCCATCCAACAACAAAAAAAAAAATCATCACCACCCCGGTCTACGCCGCTGCAACCACGACATGCACTACTGCAACCGTGATCTGGGTTGCTGCAGGTGTGATCTGCAATGTCTCAGCACGATTTGAGATCGGGGAAACTCATCACCACTAAGATCTGCACTACAACCACGATAACCTGCAACACTCAGGTGAAAGAATGGCTTTACACGCGATCTGCAGAGCCGCGATCTGGGATGCTGTCGGCTCGATCAGCAAAGCCTCTAGCAAATATGCTAGAGAGAAGGTCCCTGACGATGCCGATTGAGGAAAAGTTTATAGTGTCAAGAGAGAAAGATGAGAGAAAAAGGAGAGGGAAGAATGAAGATAAATTTATAGTTTGTGAGTGAGGGTATGTTAATTAATTTAATTTTATAATATTATTATTAATATTTAAATTTTAATTACATTTGATTTTCAAAAAAAAAAAAAAGAAAAAAAACCTTATGACTCTTAATTATGAATTGAGAACCTGAAAACACGTATGCTCTGTTTGGTAGTGATTTTAATCTAAATTAGAATCAACAATCAATTTGGTTGGCATCCGACCTCTGAGATCGCTAGGTATGGTTTGATAAATGCATTAAGCTAGTGCTAATGTGAGTTCACATATGTGAGATCAGCTTGTACTACGTTATGTACTGAGGTTATGTGGGGATATAATGATTGAAAATTCCTTATATATTGTACAAATGGTCAATAGATGAGAGACAAATGGAAGACTTTACCTGAGCGCTCGCAAATTCAACCAATTGTAGGCTTTAGCTTCATTCCCTAAATAAGTCATTAATTATTGGGGACCATATCTAAGGTTAACTCATGATGACCTGACAAGCCTGGCTCAGTAACCAATCCAAACATGTCAATGATGTACATTCTCAGTTCGATATTGTAACTGATAAGACGGAAATAAAGTATGCATGTAGATCCTTCCCTATAAAAGGGAAGGGAGAACCTAGATGAGAGGGAAAAAAAAAATTCTAAACACTTTATATTTCAAATATCTCATTTAATAAGAAAGAGAAGGAAACATTTGTGATTAACTCTTGTAATTTGTGAATTACTATTGATCAAGTTCTTATTTTCCTCTTAAGTTGGCTTAAATTTTGTTCATGCAACTTTTCAACGTCAACAAATTTTAATCATATTAATGGGGTTTATAACTTTTTAACCATACATTTCATTAACTTTTATCAAAATCTATTAAAAATCTGATTTTAATCTCCAACAAACATGGGCGTAATCTCTGTAATTTCCACATATTGTAATGATAGATTAGTTAACAATAACGTGCACGACCCTCCGTCTATAAAAGGCTGAAGGTATAAAGTCTTCCACCAATCAGATGTAATTTAGTGCTTGTTTGTCTTCCATTATTGGAAGAAAAATGGAGTAATGAATAGTATTTTTTGGAGAATGTGTGGTTAAAATTTAAAGTAACTTTATTGATTTATGTGTAGAATATTTTATTGGGTGAATGTGTGTTGGAGAATCTTACTGTAGCAAACAATATTTTAGATTAATGGTAGACAAACAGGGGCTTATAAGACTAAACAAGTTTATGCGTATGATTTTTGTAGACTAAAATTAAAACAAAATTTTAAGTTAAAAGTCGAAGATTAATTTTAATTATTTATTTGGTGAGATTCATAATTTTTCAACCATTCATTTTATCATTTTTTATCAAAAGTGACAATGAAATATAACATATCGTTAAAATATAATTAAATTGATGTTCACACTTGTTACCATGTTAAGCACACATAGGTACAAGGTTGGGACACGTGAAGTGCAAGTTTTGGTACGTCTATGATTATTTTTATAGTTTTGTTTCGGTCTGATAATTTTATAAATGATTTATGAAAAAAATAATAATGAATCCAATGAAATATATGAATTACAATTAACAATATGATAATGCTGCATATAGAGGTGTACATAATGGACAAATGACACATAACAATCTATACAATTGAAATTAATATTTAATTAAATTAATAATATTCGAACTAGAGTTGAATAAAACAAAAAATTAGAAAGATTACTGCAGTCTACTCATCTATTTTTATTTTTTTTTTAACAAAGTTGGGGAATTGACAAACAACCGTCTTTGCACCTCAGCCCTTGACTTGAGTTTATGAAGTTCAAATCAATGGTTGAGATGCATGTCACCTCAACATTTGTCAAAGAACCCGTCAAAACAATTTTATACGGGTAGTTTAATTCATTGACCAAACCTATTTTATGCCTTTGATTCTTCTGTTTACCATACAGAAATGGTTGCAATAACACATTCAACTTTTCTAGTATTGAACTCTAATGTATGACTACAATTATAGAAAGTTAAGATCTAAATATTTAAATTATGGCATGTTTGATGTAAATAATAATAATAAAAAAATTAGAATACAGTTTGAAAAAATAATTTTAGAAAAAAAACAAGTAGTTAAAAGTAGAAAAAATTATGTATTCACATGCAAATTACATGGTGAGAAGAATGTGTAATTAAAATGATCCTTAAAAAATCTTTATCAGAATACAATTCTCAAGTAACCTCCTATGAGGTTTATGACAACCCACCTGTATTCAAATATTTCTGAAACATCAATTCCAAACTTAAATTTCTCCATCCAACGAAAACAATGGTGAAACAAGACAAATATGATTGCAACTGGGGAGACCCACCATACACTGTGTACCCTTAATACCCAGTAAGGAATATTAGGGCAATCGATGTTTCTCTGACTTTGCTGGGCTGGCCCCTATTGCCACAGGACATAGTTTTTTGCTAAAACTTGGAAATGCTCTTACAAAATCATTTTCTTCTTCCTTCTGTTAGTTTATAATACGAACCAACTTGTCCAAAACATCCTTCTGCAAGTACATTTTATGCTTTGTCTGTTGTGGTTCACCTGGAAGAACCAATAATCCATTTCTGGTAATATTGCATAGAGATCTAAGAAACTCTCTTTCTTTTTCTTAGTTTTTTGGTTACTGTCTTTGCTCTTTTATTGTATTTGATGATTTGCAAATCTAAACGTGAATAGTACAATCATTGTGAAAAAAAATTATGTGATGGGCCAATCCCCATTTTATCATATACTTCCTGTGTATGATGCGTGTCCGCCACACGTACACTTGTGTTTTGTACATGAACATTGACACAGACAGACCTTAGTGAATGCAGAAATCTATTTTCATGGAGGAATTCATGTCTAGAACTCCTATCTAGTAAAGACAAAAGTGATATGTTATATATAAGACATTATTGAACTGATACTTCAACTCATAGAAATTAAACAGAAATATAATATTTCTTATTGATGCCCCCAATGAAAAGAAGAGAGGGAAAACAAAAATCACTTCTGCCTTCGTCTCAACAAAGCAAATTTTCAGATATCAAGAACTGCAGGTTTAATAGTTATTTTAGTTTTTAAGGCAAATCATTGTAGGGATCGTCATCAAGATCTCTCAGGCAAGGATAGGGACTATTGAGCCGCATGTCAGTAAGCATTTGACGAAGCTCCGAAGCTTCTTCTTTGAGTTGAGAATTTTCCTGGAGAACTCGATCATGGTTCTCCGAGACATGGTTCAGTGTGTCTACGAGTTGTCTATTCTCATTTCGAAGCCAGACAACCTGTGACCAAAGCTCGTCCAAGTGCTTTTGTTTTCTCATACGTGATCTTCGCGCAGATTCCCGGTTAGAAATCATTCTTCTCTGCTTCCTCTCGTTTATTATACTCAGCTGTTGCTCATCCGCTTCATCAGAAGTTGAGTTACTGCTGAAATATGTCGATTGCGGATTGAATTCTTTAAATTGGGGAGCCATCTGAAATTGATATAGAGATTTCGAAAATCTGTTTAACTGATATCCTGCCATGTTTTTATCAATCGTGTCAAAATGGGTTGGGTACTGATTTGGATTTGAAGGAAGTAGATAATGAATCCCTGTGACCTCACTGGATTGCATTGTACTTGTGGTTAAATATGACCTCAAGGGATATCAGGTAGAAGGCGAAGAGAAACCTGAGAAGAGGGCTATTATATAGTATTGAAAGAGGTCGTGTGGCCCCATTTTATCACTTTGAGTAACAGTAGAGTTCCTCAAAAATGAGACCACTGTACTATGACGCCAAACACGTATGCACTTCTGTAGTATCATAATTTTGCATGATTCACAAGCCTGTCTTGTGTCCATGGTATTTTCAGTTGCTACATGTATACATGTTTGCCATGAAACAAGAATACATAATCTAGGCCAATCTATTAGTTGAGTTGTGGATAATCTTTTCCAAAAAACAAATAAAAAAATGCTTACATCAGTGAGAGGGAGAGATTATTGTGGGGGCTAAATTTATTCAACTTGGGAATGTTCAGGAAAGAAAAAAAAAAGGGCTATGGAGGATTTTTTACGATACGTTTGTGACAAATAGGAATTGGAGAAAATGGCAGGTACTGGGTTGGGAAGGCAATTCATTTTCCAAAAGTAGAAATATAGTATGAAGAAATTGGTGAGTTAATCGACAACCACTATTTATAGTATCATCTTAGATTATCATGTACTCTTTATTTTGATCATATCATATCATATATATCCAGATTATATTCACTTTTTATTGAAAATTGTTTATAATAGTGAAGGTGGTGAGTATTTCACTGTTTTCAAGTTTTGTTGCTCAGTAGAATGAACCAGTTACTGAACTGGAGCAGTGAGTTTCATTAAACTGAGATGGATTAATGCCTATTTTTCCCTTGCAGCTAAATATTTGCTGATTTTATTTCATTTTAATTTCTGGGATTTCATTCAATTAATAGCACCAGTCGATGAGAATCTTGGGAAATGATTGAACTTTTGGTCTGGATTCAACTATCTAAAGCTAGGTGATATTTATTTTTCGCCACAAATGTTGCTACTAAGCAAATTATTCATCAATTAATTGATGTGTCACGTCATTTGTGCCCAAACTGAATGGATTTATTATACACAGCCTCATATGGGAGGTTCAATTACTGATGGTTTTATTTGTCTTGATAAACAATTTCTAGAATCATTATAGATATTTTCATGCGCGCTTAATGACGCGTTTGGCAAGTGGACCAAACACTACTGGATCGGTTTGAAAGAAAGAAAGAAAAATGAAAAATATGCACCAAACAAAGTAAGAAGGTGGTGTGCACTTTGAATAGATATGAACCTCAATGACCATTTTTATTCAGTTTGTAAAGATGTTGTATGGTTGGTGGGGAGGATAGGAAGGTGGTATTGAAATGCATTCTTCCCACTAATCAAAAGAAATTTATAATGCATCAAGAAACCATAATCCCATGGAGCCTCCTTACATATTGAGTGGCCAAAATGGCCTATTCTATCATAAGACAGATTTTGACTCATCTTTCTTTTCTTGTTCTTCCTTTAATGAGTACAGTTGAATACAATACATGAGTATACCTTTTTGAGTCAATTGTTACTTTTATTGCTTACTTTAGGGATTACCATTTGAGCAATACAAAATTGGAATACAAAATTGTTTGACAAAATGAGTGNAGCCTCCTTACATATTGAGTGGCCAAAATGGCCTATTCTATCATAAGACAGATTTTGACTCATCTTTCTTTTCTTGTTCTTCCTTTAATGAGTACAGTTGAATACAATACATGAGTATACCTTTTTGAGTCAATTGTTACTTTTATTGCTTACTTTAGGGATTACCATTTGAGCAATACAAAATTGGAATACAAAATTGTTTGACAAAATGAGTGTGGCAAGATACATGCCATTGATTTTGTTTGACAAAATGAGTGTGGCAAGATACATGCCATTGATTTTGTGGCAAGATACATGCCATTGATCAATGATGACACCAACTATATGGTACATACGTCGGCCCAGTTTGATTTTGCTAAAAATTACATTTTTAGTAAATTTTGATTAAAAAAAATGATGAAATTATGGTTGAAAAGTTGATGAAACTTGTGAATGCATGAAATATGTAGTTGGAAAAAATGCTGAGTTTTAACAAATGAGGAGCTTTCAAGAATCAGAACCACCACTTGGAAATTTACTTGTAACCTTTGAATTTTTTTTATTTTTCATTTTTACATCTTCTGTTAAATTAAGTTACTCTTTATTTTATATATTAAAAAAGTCACATATCTAAACATATTTGAAAATATATTTTGGACTTACTTTTAAACTCAACCATGCATGCTATTTTTTGCAATCAGAATTTGATCTTGGAGTGATGTGCATTTCATGGGTAATGATTTACAGACTTTACATTTTTTGAATCAACGTTTATACAAAAAGATATGGCATGAGCAAGTTGGTTTCATTCCACTACAAATAATTTATTGGATCATTTTGTTTCTATTTTCAGCGTATTAAATTATGTAACTCGTATTGGAAGAAGTCGATCGTATATCATATACAATATGCATATGTTCTCTGTCACAAACTCCTTCTCGTTCATTAAACGACTAATCTACAAGCATGACTTGGTAAGAAATACAAGTTACGTACAAATTTTTTAATGATTATTACTTCTTTTTCCTTTGTTGTATCTCAAAAAATAAAATAATAATAAGACTCGATTATTTCTTTTGATGTGAAAGAAATGATTAAATACATATTACCCACTTGAGGCACAACCTCATGTCACTAGATCTTATCCATCTTTCACAAATCATGCTTGATATCGTCATCTTTCCCATTATAACCCCAACTTTCATAAAGAAAAATGGGGTGAAAAGGAAAATTATTAAATAATGAAGGGGCATTTTGAAAATCATAGAATGTGAAAGGAATCGATCAAATGGGAGCAGAGTCCTAAACTAACGGCCAGGGTATTGCACGGAGGGTACTTGATTTAACATCCCTTGTAGTACCAAACAAACAATTCTCATTTCTCCATATGTTAATTACAGTTTGCTGACTAAAAAAAAATGTATAGGCGCATGATAATAATTCTCGATGATGGGCCCTACTTGCGCGAGGGTGTGCCCACCCCATCCGCCCACTATCGGTATCTCAATATTGTCCATGATTCAAGTAGTCGAATGCATAAATCATTTTTATTAACGTACTGAATTCGTTTCTCGAAAATTCGACGCGGTTCGAATGTTAACACGCACAATAGAGCATGCTAATTTTAGCGTACTGAAATCAGGTTACTTTACGAACACGATTACGTTCAAACCATACAAAAATAATGTAAGAAAAAGTCTTGTTTGATTGATTTATAGGCTTTAAATAATACACTGAAACTTTATTCAGGTGCTCTAGAGCATGATGGGGCTCTCAATTTTCACATGCAAGCCATTCATGCACCCCACTCAAGTAACCTTCACAAAGTTTTTATTTCATGGTAGTAGTGAAGGCAATTGATTTTCCATATAGCAATCAAAGTTTTTTGTCTCAACTTGTTTAGGTATAAGGGATTATTCTTTTCTTTCATAATACACAATGAGTAAAATTTTATATAATCTTGTTCGATTTTACTCAATTGAACATACAATATCATTTCGAAAACAAGAAACCACTTAAAATTGATTGAGCCCGCTCGTGGTTTTTTGTTCCAAACAAAAAATATTATTCTTGAATTAAGAAAAGTTCTTGTCTATGCATAATGAGGTCAAGAGATGTACAAAGATTGGTTGAGTATGGATAAGTTCATCATATGTTTACCCTTCTTCAATCTTTTTACCTTGAAAATACATAAAATAAACCACCATTATTAATTTTTCCAATTGTATAATGCTAAATTTTTTGTTTGTTTTATGTTACAAAAACATTTTTTTAAATAATTAATATTAATAAACTTGTGGGTGGTGCATTTGAATAATTACAACTATTTTGGACACATTTGAACAATGGCTTACGTACTTCTTTCAAGTTCTTGATCCACTAAGAATGTGGATAGAAAAGGTGTTTGGCTATTTATGACAAATTGCTACTGCTTTTTCTTTTTTAACACTAAATTTGGTGTAAACAAAACATTTTGGTAATTTTTTATGGCTTTTTTTCTTAATGCTGTCGAAAAATATGATCATCTTTCTATGATGAAGGGACTGCTGATAACCAGTTCATATTGATGGTATTTGATTAAGAAAAAAATTGTACCATTAGTCCCAACCTATTGCTTGAATAACAAGTTGATCCTCAACATTTTAAAATGAGAAACGTAACCCGTGTACTTTTCAAGTGAAGGAAATTGTCCAAATTAGAATTTCTAGGTACATTCCAAATTAAAAAATAAAACCCACCTTAATAAAATTGGACACAAGAAGCATCGAGCATGCGATGTTCAGATAGAAATTTTGGACACACCGCTTAAAAAACAATAATGAAAGATTGATGAAGACCAACTTTGCTTCTTTTTAAAAGTTAGAGACCAATTCACTATTAGAATAATACATTGAGGTCGTACTGCAAATTTTCCGATTTCGTGTGGAGTTTTGGGAGTTCTCCAAGCCATTTATCTAGTCTCTCTAGAAATCTTTTACTCTGAGTTAATTTTATTATAGCAAAGCTTACTAGTCACACATTTTTTTATGGTTGGCAACTTATAATAACTTAATAACACTTCTAAACTTACTAGTCGATATTCATATACATTACTTTTTAATGGATAACACATTTTGTACCGCACTTTCACAATTGGCCAACTTTTATAGCCAAATATTTGGAAAATATTCCGCGATGCTAATTATTGAAGATACAGCTTTCCCGTTAACGTAGGATTTGGATGGAAAATATAGGATAGGTTGATGGAATGGTCTACCTAGGAGCTAATTGCAGCATACCCCAACTAGAGGTGACATGCAGCCTTTCTAGTAGACATTGTTATAATCTTGGGGTACTTTTGTTTATTTTCATATCTTTTTTTCAGCATGCTTAGACACTGAACTAATCATACCATAAGATTCCTCAACAATATATTTCTTGACATGATAAGAATCAAATCATTTTACACGTGTATCATCTATGAAGATTACTAGTTGTCGCGTTCTAGACATGATACGATCAAAGACTCGTAGTTGTAGTTGAAACATACACCCAAAAATGAGCCCACCCCCAATTCGTGAAATAATCCCTGTTTGGTTCAACTAATGAAGTCGATAAAAATTTAACTCAAAATCAAAAATTAATTTTAACGGTTATATTGAAGGTTTTGAGGTTTAATAGCACAAAACGTCTCTACATTTGGCATGTAGTGTGCAAAACGTTCTTACGTTTTAAATTTTTACATTTTCACCATATTTCAATGTTTTATTGAGGAAAATTTCATTTTCACCTACTTTTAACGTAAAATGACTAACATACCCTCCTGTATAAATAAAACAAAAATAAAAGAAAAGAAAAATAAAGAATAAATTGCAATCTTACTCCTAAACTTTTTAAAAAATACAAATGAGTCCAAAATTTATGAAAATATTAAAAATAACA